>CAUYQV010119042.1:0-53028 GCA_963574575.1 Galagoides demidoff
CCAAGCCAAGTATTTCCTTTTTGATAGCTAGTTTTTTCTCTCAAAATTTCTTTCTTCAATAATTTTATGTAAGCTACCATGAATAAATGTGTATATCCTAGATGTGTTTCTACATATTCTAGTCTATATAAATGAAATGCATGTCCAATCCTGTGCTAGTATTGTTGACTCAAAAATCATTTTAATTCATTGAGGGAGAAGGCTCTAATTAAGGTCAGAAAAATTTTGAAAGAATCAAAATGTAACAGATTATTTAGAAGGGCCACATTAATTTATATGTATATTTTGTTTTATAATTGCATTTTCAGAAGCAGAGAATGAGTCTCAATTACTTAAAACTCAGTGTATTTTAGTAAGTTGTATCTGATATTGAACTACATACTTTTTGTTCTTAATTATTTTAATACTTTAAAACATGTAAATATAACTTTTTAAAAATACTCAAAAATATTATTACTTTTTAATTATATTGTGTACCCTCTTTATTTATTTTCTTTAGTTCTATTTATTTTTTTGCACTTTGTTTTATTAATGTTTGTTAAGGTTCAATTTTTCAAGATATTTTTATTTCCTGATATCAAACTATTCAAATTTTCCTATAATTATAAATGTTTCTGTTATTCTCTTAATTTTTTTATTTTCTATTGATACCAATATTATATTTTCCTTTTCTACTGCATCAGTTAATTTTCCTGAACAATAGTGAAAATTAATATATTATCTTAATTTTAATGATCCTAGAATTGCAATCAAAATCTCAATGCTCTAGCCACAATCCTCCTTTTAACAGTGGTTGGTGTTTTCATCTTTCTCAATGGCTAGAAATATTTTGCCACTTCTTATTTATCTAATATAAACAGATAGTGAAGATATTCAGCCCTGGATGATATGGAGCATGCATCTTGTTTCTTAAGAAAGAAAATTTTTTGATCCAACATCTTTGAACCTTAAATATACAAATATTATTTGGTTGTGGACAAATTCACCTGGCAAAAGAATCTCTATGTTTTTATCTTTTGCCTTAATAATTCAGAGCATGTTGTCATAGAGCTTTGGCTATTTGTTTTTCCTCTTCATTCCTCAATTCCCCACCAGAATAAATATAAAATTGTTCAGGTTTGGGGACTTATTTTTCTTTTTTAACAATAGAAACAACAAAAATTTGGGTTTTTTTGTTTTTGTATTTTTTTTTTTTTGCTTGAGTGCTATCAAAATTCTTCGATGTTTTTTCTTCCATTATGTTTTCATACTTACATAGATATATTTTGCTCTTCAATCTAGTCAGAATTTTGCTTCATTTGTAAACCATTTTTTAAATGATCAGATTAGTTCATTTGCTTTCAGTTTATGAATTCCTTTCTCTAGTCTATTTTCTATTAACAATTATTCTACTTTCTTCCTTTAAAAACCAATTACATGTTGCAAGGAGCTTGATATTGCATTTACCCAATTCTCTATTTTCTACTTTTATAATCATTTTACTAATTTGTATTTTGTTTTAGTTATATTTCCTAAGTTTATGTTCTATTTAATTGATTTGATTTTCCATCATAGATGTTCCTTCTTTTTTTACAAAATAATTATGTTATCGATTATGATTTTGGCATACCTACACTTTCTGTTTAGCCTATTTGTTTTTACTTTGTAGCTATTTTAAACACTTTTATATTATTGACAATGGAAAGTGGTAGCCTTTAAGTTTTTTATTTAGTATATAATACATTCATTTGGATATCTGGCCAAATGTTTTTTCCTTGATGAATATACAATATTTTTCTGATTTTAAGACAAAACATTCTCTTCACTGGTTGCAGATTGATTCTTTAAAATTCTTTTTACATACCCTTGCATCTTCTTTTCTTATTTTCAATCTTATAAATGTTTTGAAGAAGGATTCATTGGTCTAATGCTAATGTTTATTCCTGGTCATCACTAATGCTGTAGATCAGCCCAGCTAGAAAAACTATCTTTGTAAATAAAACATGGTTTATAGGACTCAACGATGGAGTGGTTAAAGAATCTTGGGATGCAGATAACTATTGGTGAAAGATTTCATTAATTTATTTCACATTTCTTTGTCCTATAATTTTCATTCTTACTATTGAATATCAGATATTACATAGCCAATCCCCTTTTATATTTTAGACATTTATTAAGAAAAATTGATGTGCTAAAATTTGTTTTAGATATTTTTAAATTTAGCATGGTCATCATTGTTTTCCCTTGGTTTCAGATACATTTGTAGATATATTAATAAAACTGAGAGAAAATAACCCATAACACACATTTATTTAGCCCTCTTCGTTCTTACTATTTATGAACAAAACACTTAATTTTTTGCCTTTATCTCATCAGCAAAATAAACCAACATACTGTCACAGAATTTTTAATATTTTAAAGATAATACAGATATAAAGAATATTATTTTACCTGTCTACTGATAAGTATATTTTAAAAAACTAACTTTTTTTGTTTTATTTTAATTCCAATTAGAGATGAGGAACCTATGGCTGCATGTGGCCCTCCAGATCCCCAAGTATGCCCCTTGACCAAACCCAAACTTTACTGAACAAAGCCCTTTATTAGAAGGATTTATCATATGAATTTTGGGTTCTGTCAAAAGGCTGCACTCAAGGATCCAGAGAAGGCTGCATGCTAATTCTCATATGTCCTGTCCCTCTTCTGTTTCCTACCCTCATAGTAATAAAATGATGAAATACAGCTTCCTAAAGTTTCATTATGGAGAGCTGAGTCTGCAGTGTCACTACCAAGTAAATACATCATGTATTTCATGTATGTTTAAAGATCACTGTTCATTCGCAAGGGCTAGTCTATGATTTGCTGGAGTTATACTGTTAAAACTGGAATAAATGTCATCAGATTTAGAAATATTTTACCAATCTCTTTTACCTGACAGTGTGCAAAACACAAAAAGTATTGTAAAATTAAAACTTCCTGGCTCGGTGCCTGTGGCTCAAGCGGCTAAGGTGCCAGCCACATACACCTAAGGTGGCGGGTTCAAATCCCCAGCCCGGCCTGCCTAACAACAATGATGACTGCAACCAAAAAATGGCCGGGTGCTGTGGCAGGTGCCTGTAGTCCCAGCTACTTGGGAGGCTGAGGCAGGAGAATCACTTGAGCCCAGGAGTTGGAGGTTGCTGTGAGCTGTGATGCCATCGCACTCTACCCAGGGGGATAGCTTGAGGCTCTGTCTCCAAAAAAAAAAACTTCCTAGGCTTTTTTTTTAAGAGGCAAAGTCTCACTTTTTCACCCTTGGTAGAGTGCTGTAGAGTCGCAGTTCACAGAAACCTCCAGCTCTTGGACTTAGGCAATTTGTCATGCCTCAGCCTCTCGAGTAGCTGAGACTACAGGTACCTGCCACAATGCCCAGGTATTTTTTTTGCATCTTGGCAAGAGCTGGGTTTGAATCTGCCACCCTCAGTATATGGGGCCGGTGCCCTACTCACTTCCTAGGCTTAACATCTTTCAGTTAGAGTTATTTAATTCTTAATAAAGGACTCCAAAGAGACAATTATGCAATAATA
This sequence comes from Galagoides demidoff, assembly GCA_963574575.1. Taxonomy (NCBI): domain Eukaryota; kingdom Metazoa; phylum Chordata; class Mammalia; order Primates; family Galagidae; genus Galagoides; species Galagoides demidoff. The sequence continues at coordinate 3,546 of CAUYQV010119042.1, forward strand.
TTTGGGGCCAGTAATTTCAGATATTTAGGAAAATGAAAATTAACATTAAGCTATAGTTTTATTTAAAATCTTGATGTGAGGAATTCCTAAATTATGTTATTCTATTCTTGAAATCATTGATAGGTGGTATTACCAAGTCTGTCTATAACAGTTTTTGTTCTTAAAATATGAAAAGCAAAATATGAACTTTAAAGAATCTCTAGAACTTTCTAATATCATAGCATGTAGTTCTTCACTGAAATAGTAGAATCATTTTACAAAAATTTCTGTTAATATGTTATATTTAGTTTGAAATAAAATGGTAAAAATAATTGAAATTAAATTTTATTCAAAATGTTTAAAAAATTAGGTTCCAATATTTTATGCAAAGAAAATTATGTATTATTTTACATATATTTTTAGTTTGTATAATTTTATTCATAAATAATAAATGTATAGTTTTACTTATTGTATAAATTTTTCATTAGTTTATTATAGATTAAAATAAATGTTTCCTATTAATGGAAAAGTCTAACGTAAAAAGTTTTCAAGTGGAGGACACTGCTGACACAATTTTGGATTTTACACCAAACTTTAGACCAGTTAGCCTTGCATGCCTTTGGTCGAGTTTCTAACTCTTCTTTAGAAAGTGAATATTTCTTATTTCCCAGGATTATTAATGACCAATGACCAAATGTGTTAATGCCCTTAAAGGGCTGAGAAGAATGTTTGACAGAGACAGCACTGTCTACAAAAGGTAGAAAACCCAAGCGGTCATGTAGAAAAATAGAAAACGAGAGTTTTCAAGGCTGATTTAGGGCTTTCATTTTACTCTATGTGGTAATTGTGAACAATTTTAAATCTCAAACTATTTGAAAGATGTGGGAAATATTAATAGATCCTCTATTAGATCTGCATAAAGAAACTAGATAAAAAAGAGTCTGGGGTGAATGTGATGGAGGATTAAATGAGAGAATCATTTGTGAAGCATTTAATCCATGGCAAGCTATACTATGTTAGAAATGGCTATTCTGTTCAACGTATTCAAGGTGTTGGCTCAGAAAATAATTATTATTAAAGTGAAGATCGATAAGCCATGGAACATTTTTATCTGAACCCATTTTGAAATAATCTTTGAAAAGCTTTAAGAATAGGTATGAAAGTCACGTTTATGGGTGGCTTAGATGACTCCTATTTTGAGAACTAGAGCTAGCTGGGGCCACTCATGGCATTTTGTTTTTTCACATGATTGTACTTCTTTCTTTCTGTCATGGGGAGGGGCCCAGTGTCCATGGAGGCTACACAACCCCCTGCCATGCTGCTTCATCCTCTATAACATTCTTCTTTCTCTCTGCGTATGCAAATTCCAAACAACAGGAATCCATCTTTCTAAGTCAACTGTCCCTGAAGTATTTAATTTGGGAGATTTTGGCCTCAGATTAATTCACTTGCTTACGTTTGATCTTCCCCCAAAGATGTACGTTTTCTTGATGATAAAGGTTGGGTCTTAGACTTGTAATGTTGCTGCAACAGCACTTTTACACAGTGCTCAGAACCAAGACAATGGAGTGAGTGGAGAATGTTAAAGTCTTATAATGAATTTTAGACAGATTTTTTATGTGCCGATTTGCTGTGCTGAGCAATGGATCCCTGCTCCTTCATGGTACTAAATTATAATAATACTGTTACTATCTTAGTATTTTAGAAATATTGTATTAATTAATGCTTTGGATAATTTGATTCTAACACTAATTTTTTTTTTCAAATTTAATGTTAGAATCAAATGTACTTGAGGGCCTACTTTCCCCTCTTCATAATGAATAATGCTCCAGAAGGAAGGTCACTATGGTAAAACATGAGAAATAGTTATACATAATTTATGAAAAAAATGAACTGTCCTTTGACAGTATATGACATTACAAAGTCATTGAAGAGAAATACATTACTACATTCACTTAAAAGCCATCTATTTTCTTCTAATTTTATGTACAATTACTGTTTCTGACAAAATATTTATGTACAATCACTAAAGGATAGAAAACATGAAAAAATATAGTTCCTTGTGTGTATACAGTGGTCTATACACAATTTTAGCTATAAACAAGGTTGATAGGGACTCTAAATCTGTAAGTTTTAAATGTGAGCCACATTGTACAATCAAATATCATAAATAGGTTAAAGCAAATTCCAACAAGGATAAAACTAAGTCTTCCCTCTCAAAATATATTTATTATAATACAAATTTATTTTGAGAACAAATGCTACCACATTTCTACTTGAAAGAGTCCAGAAGCTTCCTATTCAAAAATATTTTGGTGATGCTAATTACAAACTTACCACTTTGTTCCGTTTGTTTTGATTGGTTTGGTGTTTCAAGGTATTTTAGCTTAGAGATATAATCAATTTATAATGTGTTTCTGCAAGTAAATGTGATTGTAAGGAGTACGGAAGTGAAGTGTTGCCAAATTCCAGATTAATTTTAAGCATTTGGCTACAAAGTCCCTCTCCTGAGAATTGTCTCCTCTTCAAGATTTGCTCACTCTTTTTTTATTACTTATAGGTGTCCTAATTATACAACAACCGACTTTATCAACTTGATTTTATAAACAGTAATGTACTAGACACAAATAAAATAATTCTTGGTGATGATACTCTATTTGCCCTGGAGAACAAAAGTGTAAGTAGAAAATTTCTTCTAAAACTTTGTTCTTATTTTTGGAGAAAATAGATTCTTGCACAATTTTCCTCATTTCAGTGTTCTTTCTCACCGGTGAACTCAGCCTGGTCTTTCCTTGAATACTTCAAGCAAAGAAGATTTTCAGCTCTGAAGAATTTGAAAAACTCCAGAGAGGACTCTCAACCAGCAGAGAGTGTAGCCCCTTCACAAAACGCTTTACCTCTTTTAGCACTGACATTCAAAGCGGGAGAGAACTCACCATAATGAGATATCACCTGTATGGTACCAAGAGGAAGGGGAAAGAAAGGAATGGTCTGCAATTATCTAGGTGATTAAAGGGAAAGTAAAATAAGCTTTAGGTAGAAAAAGCGAAGTAAGTCATTCATTAGGCACATGGCCTGGGGTCCAATTTTCCTCTATTATACAGCCTCACTTTAAGATCAGAGAAAATCTGAACTAGTATTTTATCAGAACCACCACCCTACATTCCAGTTTAAATTTAACCATTGTAGAGTTTTAGTTTCTACATCTATAAATAAGAATACATACTGATTTTTGCCTTTCTCAAAAAGTTTTCGTTCAAATGAGTTTATATGGAATCTGGTATGGTCTGAATGCGTACCCCGCCCCCCCCCCCAATCCATCTGTTGAAATCTTAATCAATAATGTGTTGATATCGGGAGGTGGAGGCTTTAGAAGGTGGTTAGGGCATGAGGGCTCCACCTCCAGTAATGAGGTGGTGCCTTTATTAAATAGGCCTCAGAGAGCTGCTTGTCCTTTCCATCACGTGAGACACAACAAGAAGGCACCATCTATGGACGAGAAAGCAGGCCCACCCAGACACCGAATCTACTAGCATCTTGGACTTGGGTTTTACAACTTCCAGGACAGTGAGAAATGAATTTCCACTGTTTATAGACACCAATATTGTGGTAGTTTTTTATATCAGCCTAAAGGGATTGAGACAGAACATGGATGTATAAGCCACATCTAATTGTTGCTCAATAAATAACATGAGACTGAAACAATGACCTTTATAAGGATGGCTATTAGGAACAAACATGCATTTTCTGATTTGCATAAGTTTTATCAGGAGAAAAATACTAAAAGTCATTCCACGGTCTGTAATATCTTTTATGTGATCTGTAGAAATTATTATTTTTCTACTGTTGTCTCATGTCTTTCAAATTTGGAACTATTCTACCTTCAATATCAACAATCTGTAACTTTTTACACATAACTGTTATCAGCCTATACACATAAAAGGAATAAACGGGGACAACCATTAAGAAGGAAGATTAATGACTAGTATATGCCATTACCATATGTCTGTTTTGGTAAATGCATTCTATGAATATCTGAAAAGATGAATTAAGGTATCTTTAAGCAGAATGAAGATTAAATAAATTATTGGAAGAGCAAAGTCAAAGATCAAGCAAGCATCATTGAATTTCTTCCTACTACATAATCCATAACCTGTTTTCCAAAGTACCCAAAATTGTGAATGATGGATGGATTCTTCACAGAAAAAAAAATCTCTTTATACTCAAAAGGTAATGTAGAAAAATATATTTAGGGTGAAAATGGTTGACTTAAAAGAAAAAGAAAAATCCAACTCTTAACTCACTTGGTCAGTTATAATAAAAAATGCAATAGGGAATTTCAAATACTATGCTAAATAAAGCAATTCAGAATATCATTTGTGATTTTTGCACAAGAGTAAAATCTTTGTGTAAGCACATTTCTTTTTAAGCTAAACTAAAAAAGACCTCATTATAATTAAATTAAGTATGCTTTTAGAGGAAACAATAATAGAAAAGGGGTGTTTTTATAACACTCAGAAAATAAAATATAATAAGGAATAAATGTTTGACAATGAGAATGTTAAAAGCATGTCACATCATTGTAAAAACTTTATGCTGTATCAGTTGTTGTAATGTCCATCCACATGTACAAATACACATTTAAATAGTGGGGAAATATCACCTGTCAGAACTATATTTGTTTTCTGATGAGCCAATATCCTAGAAACACAATACAATTTCTAATAAAGTATATTTTAAAAAATAGTTAACAGGATGGACGCAGTGGCTCCTGCCTGTCATCCTAGCACTCAGGGAGGCTGACGCAGGTGGATTACCTGAGCTCTGTCTCAAAATAAATAAATAAATAGCTCAGAAATGTAAACTATAGCTCTAGTCAATTAAGTCACTCAAATTGCATTATATTATTTTTTGAATAATTGATTGTTCTGGTGATAATTATAAGTCCTATTGACTATGATTATGAACTTTTAAAACTATTATGAATGAGGGCAGCGCCTGTGCTCAAAGAAGTAGGGTGCCAGCCCCATATACTGGGGGTGGTGTGTTCAAGCCTAGCCCTGGCCAAAAACTACAAAACAAAACAAAACAAACAAAAAAAATCCCACAATTATTATGAATGATCACTGACCAGTTCCTTAGTTACAATAAGGAGTTTATTCATCATAACATATATGTGTCCTTCTACACACTGTTAAGGATAAACAATCACAGACCAGTCAGAAAGGTGTGTGTATGAAATCCTGAGCTAAAAATAAATTTTACCTGATTTTTTTTTAATCTACTAAATTATTTTCAAACAGAAAGAAAATCTCTCCTTTTCTGCCTTCTCTGATTCTTTATACATTAGCAGTGTGAACACGTTACTCACTTAACCTCTCTCTTTTCACATATATTAAACAGGATAATAAAGCCATGTGCTGTATAGAACTCTTCTGTGCATTAGATGAGGTCACATATACAAAAGTCTTAACATAACATTTGTCCCTTACGAATAATAATAATAATAATGGTTAATATTTATTGTAAAGCATTTTTCTTATTGTGTTAAATTTATTAAATAAGTATCAATTCATTTTATCTCTAATTCAACTCTATGACATGGTTGCTAGTTTCATATCAAATGTAGTAAGTTTTCTTAGTAAATGTTTAATAAATGTTATCATCATTATATGTTAGCACACCAGCTCCAAACTGGAAATAAAACCTGATCCAAGTCGAATTCGATCATCATGAAAGAGTTTTCATAAAATAAAAGTTGCTACCAAGAGGGTAGACAATGATGGCTGTGTATTAAAATATAACTGCCTGACTTAAGGATGCTTGAACACAAATATTCTTGTAAACAAGATTTTTAAGATGAGTAAGTTTTTCCCAGATGCAGAGGGGAATTCTTTCCTGAGATTCTGTATTATTGTCTCTGTGTTGTGTTCCCTTCTTAGACCATTTTATGAGGAGACTAGAGTAGAGTCAAAGACCAAGCAAGCAACATTGAATTTCCTCCTCCTACTTCCCTCCTTCCTCCTCCTCCAGAACCTATTTTCCAAAGTAGCCAAAACTGTGAATGCATGATGGATAGATTCTTTACAGGAAAAAATAAAAATCTCTTTATAGCCAAAAGGTAATATAGAAAAATATATTTAGAGTTAAAATGGTTGACTTAAAAGAAAAAAAATCCAGTCTCTTAACTTACTTGGTCAGTTATAATAAAAAAATGCATTAGGGAATTACAAATACTATGCCATATAAAGCAATTCAGAACATTGCTTAATTTTGGATCTGTAAGGTCGACTATAGGAAGAACTTTGGAAGAAGGTTGTACCTTCTTTAACAAGAATTTTGTACAAAATATTGTTGGAAAACTTTAGTATAGGTAACTCTTAGCTATCTGGCCGCATTTACATAATTTATTTAATATCTTTCAGGAGCTGCTATGCCTTTGCTATTATTAAGAGTTTAAATGATCTAAATGATCAGTTATCCATGTATTTAAACACTGATTATAACAACAGAAGTAACTGAATGCATGTTTGTTAGTACAAAATAAACACCACTGTTCCCAAAGGAAAAACCAAGTTTGTAAGAATCATACTATGTTTAAATTACCACAGTAGTCGATTTAAGCATACAGGATATTTGCATATTTCTTGCATTAATAGACTCTGATTTTTATTAATTTAAGAAGTAAGTATGCAAAATACACCCAACTAAGCTTATAACAAATTCTTCAGAGGAAATTGACTTAAATATTAATGAATGGCGGATATGCCTATAAAATAATTCTGTTCTTACAAGTTAATATGAAGTATAATTATATGTAAAATTTTGTCCAACATCATTGTTAAAAAGCACTGGGCCTAAATTCCTGTTATGCATAAAATATAATTATTCATTTTAACAATTATTACACAGCGCTTGTAGGCCAAGCATACAAATTCAAGACTTCACTGAAAGCTCTGAAACACACTCACTAAGATTATTTTAACTCAACAAGAAAAATTAAGTGAAAACTTTAATATATTTGTATCCCATATTCTAAACTTTATCTATGGTCATAAAAGTAGAATTTTGAAACTTTTCACAGTGGTAGTTAATACTTAATGCTACAGAATTTTAACGATTGAAACTTGTATCTTTCCTCTACTGAAACAATACAAATACAGTTAAAAGGAAGAGCCTGTGGCCATCACGGATATCATTAAATACATAACCTAAAATAAATCTTATTCTAATTATGGCTGAAAACTTCATGCAGTCATAATCATTCTTCCAGTTTTCCTCTAATTGCTTATTTCTGTCTCTGTAGTAAATGGAGTAGGCTTTTAGGTTCCTTCCTTCCCCTTTCTCTTACCTTCACATGAAATTTTTTTTTCCACTTTTTTCTCTAAGTCTATAATTTACCAAGAGTGCAAATTGTCTTTCAAGATAACACAGCAAGAAAAGAACATAAAAACTAAGTTGTTTTTCAAAAGTCACATTGTAAGGCAACAACTCCAGTGGAACCGTAAGGACCTGATTGTCTAGTTTGTTCACTGAATCATAACTGATTGTTTTTAAAATTTACAGAGGCAAAAAAATTTAAGTACTATACTGCCTGTAAGGCTTCTCTTGTTGTTATAAATACAAAACAGGAAAAGAAAGCATGAATCTTAAAGGCTTTAAAACATTCCTCACTAAAGAAAAAATTAAAATTCTCCTTTTTTGGAAAAAAAAAAAAAAACTAGCCATAGAGAAATGACACATTATAAATGAATCAGTTTCAATGAAGTCTTCTCTTCTAGTCAGAGAGGATCAAATTAGACTCAGTGAAGTATGAATTGAGTGACTCTGCAGGATATATTTTAACCTCACTGGCTTATTTTCCATAAAATGTAGTCTTTACTGATCATCTACCTTATAAAATTGCTGTGAAGACCAGAGGGGATCTTAGAGAGAATGTTCCTAGCATGATGTCCAACACTGAGCAGAAGTTCAATGTGCCTACCCTTGTTTATACAATTTATAATTTTTAAGGTCTACCCTAAGTGTTATCAAGATAATAGTAGTCATGTCAGTGGAAATAGAGAAGTCGTTAAACAGAACATCTTCCACTGAAATGTGGGAGATGTGTATACTACACTGGCTGAATGTAATAAATAAAAATGTAAGTTATGTATAGGATGATTTTATGCTTTTTAATTAGCATTTTAATTTTAATACCATTTGATTTAATAGCCTTTTAATGTAATGGACTAAAATCCTGTGCGAGTTAATTAGGATAAAAGTAATAGTGATGAATAGGTTTTGATCAAGCAATAAAATTTTTGAAGTCATTTCAGAAAATGTATGTGATTCAATCGACCATTTCTCATTAGTTTTGCCATCCCATATTAATACGCACAGAAATCTATTATTTTTCTTTTCTTAGGAATAGTCTTAGTTCATTTTTCCTTTTAAAAACATTAACACTACATCCGTAAATGCCATATTATTTGTGAACACTTTCAGGAGGCCATTTATATAAACACACACACAGATATAACATACACTTAAATGTATATTTATAAAAATGATATAAATTTTTACAAATGTATGTTACTAATAAATTTTAATTTTTATAATGAAATTTTCAAATGTTAAATAAAATATAGCAATTAAGCCAAAATCTTCTGTAACCCTCATCCTGCAGAGATAACCTCCATCTACATGAACAGACATATGATTTCAGTGTGATTTATACTTATTAATAGTAGTCAGCCTTGCTCATTCATGTTTTATTATTACATAAAACTAGTTGAGGGGTCAGTATTTAAACATCTAACAATAAATAAAGTTTCTTTCCAGCATTTTTCTAACTAGAAAATTTTTCAATTTTGAAAAATCTTCTTTGTAATACCTTCCTCTTCTATCACTAAATGCAAGGAAAACTCCATATTCATTAACTTCCACTAAATTAAAGTATAGCAGATGTCCAGTAGCCCAGGTCTGGTCTGGAAGTGTGGGAGTATTTCACTTCAATGTACCTTTGGTGGTATTTTGTTTCATTTTATTTTATAAGAAATTGGCTGCATGGTTTTTATTCCACTTTGCTCCACTCAGAGGAGGGAGTCTTTTTGGAGAAGCATAAATGAACAAGGGTATATGAACAGTATGTTAGAGAGGCCAAGAGCATCTCCCTCCTCTCAGACAGGTTATCTAAGCATTCACTTTACCTCACTGTCTTGCAATCCTTGGGAATTTGTAGCTATGCTCTAGTCTAGGCAGAGATAGATGTAAATTTTACCCAGAGAGTCATGACTACATCAGTTTGCAAGTGACAAACTCATTTCCTGACTTCTCTCGGGATACTAATAAGGCCTTGGATCAATGGTCCAGGGTAATTCCATGTGAATTTCAGATTAAATAAGTGTGATAAAAGCTTCCATCTGGCTGTTGATCAAACATGTGGGGAGATGCTGATTTCCAGTGACACATGGTAGTATATCCACCATGTAGCAGTCCCCGATGCCTTCCTGTAAATTACTTACCATTGGGATTACTTGACTTAAGCAGTCAGAAATATTACTCACTTCTTAAGTGCTGCCCGATGGGAATTTGTGAGTTGTAGTCTAATCTTATTCTTGTTAAGGAAGGCATTAAGAAATAATAGAGCCATGTTTATTTTACTAAATGACAATTGTGTTCAAACTATTTGAAGAAAGCAAACTCAATTTGATAGCAGCCAGGAACTTGTTCTTGATGACAGAAGACTACATCTAAAGGAATTGGAAATTAAAATACTAGATAAATGTTTGGTTGTATGATGAATACTAAAATTTAGATAAATGAATGAAGTCTGGATATTTACTCTATTTACCATGTTTCAAATAGCATCAATAGCATGGTAAAACCTTTGAGATTCAGGGAAATTTCTGGTTCAAAATTTCACAGATGTTGCTTCAGTCACTGTCAGCAACATATTTATATTCTTTCTAAAGAAACTAAAATATTGAAATTAATTAAAATAGTGATAAACATGGTGGGATAAACATGGGCTTTCATTTATTTATTTGTTTATGAATGTGTTTGTTTGTTTTGCAGTGATGTTTCAAGCTAGGGACAAAACATAGCCAATTAAAGTCCAGTCATTGCCTAAGAGAAGAATGCACAGTTCATTCCCAGTTTGATGCTGACAGAAATTCCCCAAGGATAATTTAGGACTCAATATTTCCCAGTCTTGGCACTACTAATTTTTATTTTTATTTTAAGTTGGGTAACATTTTTCAGTAGAATTCTGTTTTGTGCACTGTAGGATGTCCACCACCATCCTTGGATTCTACACACTACTACACCAATCCCCCTAGTGGTTACAATGAAACATTTCCTCAGACATTGTCAGAGTTAATTATTTTGATGAATTTGCTTAATAGAGGCAGAGGGTCTATGGAGAATAAACAGCATAATAAAGTATCGATAGCTTCCCAGCTGTCAAAGTCCTTATCACTTAACTTGTGTCAAATGGCATATAGAAATGTTACATATTTTAATAATGAACAACTAATCTATAAACATTATGAACTAATGTTTATAAAAGATCACATGTAAACAAACATTTAAACCAGACTGTGTAGGAAGGTAAAGGGGGAAATAAAAGCTACATGGTCCCAGCTAAGCAGTTATATGAAATAGGGTATGTTACGGTATTAAACTGGTTTTGTAATAACTTTAATATTAATAAAGTGGCCCTGAACTATTGTTTATTGAACTGAACTGTATTCAGTTCAATTTTGTTCGATTATGGTTCAGTATGGAACTGAACTACATGCTTTGCATCCAGTTGGAATTTGGGCAAAAAAAAAAAAAAACTGCAGCTGAGCAGAATAGCATAATGATTGAAAATGGTGGCTCTGGAGTAAGACTTTCTGTTAGAATCTGACTTTGTCACTTTCTTTTTTTTTTTTTTTTTTTTAAGAACTTTTGACTTTTTTTTTTTTTGGCCGAGGCTGGGTTTGAACCCACCACCTCCGGCATACAGGGCCAGCGCCCTATTCCACTGAGCCACAGGTGCCACCCCGACTTTGTCACTTTCAAACTAACACAGCACAAAAAAGACTTGCTGTCTCTAAGACTCCTCCAGTATAAAATAACAATGAGAACAATATTTACTTTATTGGGTAACTGTGAGAATTTAATAGATTTCCCTACATTAAGGACATAGCACAGTGCCCAGCATGTTAAAAGAACTTTACATTTATTAGTGTTGTTTTGTTGTTATTTTTCAGGCAATTATGCATAAAATGTTTTTGTTTAAAAAAACCCAAACCAACAAACTTATAATATGGAGAAAGGAATTCTTGTTAGACATAAGAAAAAGGACAGTCTAAGAAAATGTGTCCTTTCCAGTAGATGGGAAGGTGCAGCTGAAAACAACTTTTAGGGAAACAAAGGTCGGAGTGCAGTTTGAAGGAGCACCTGCTTGTATAGTCCAGTTTGTCAGCACGTGGCAATAATTCCAGGGCAGTGGGCAACTGGATCATGAATGCATTTATCAATTGTTTTCAATAACTCAGGGTCCTTGGGAACTGGAACGGGGCCAGTGTACTGCTTGCCTTCATATAGAGAAAGAAAAGTGATGATTCTGGAGATTACAGACCAGTATGATTGCCTTTAGGTTCCAGGAAGACTGGGAGAAGAAATCAGCCGATCAATTTAAATCACTGAGAAGCTCATTAGTCACTCTCCCTACTCCCAATAATAACAATTCGTATGACAGAAAGTACATTTGCTGCACGGATGTGTTCACTTACATTATCTTAATACCATGAGGGAAAAAGCCTAATGGCTTACAGAATACTGACAATTACAGAGGAGAGCAAGGAACAATTTCCATGTTGTTCTACCTTTTAGATTCTCCCTCTAAAGTTTATTCTAACACTGATTTTCAAATATTTGTGACCAAAGATGGGAAAGTATATGGAGATCTCGCACCAGTGTAGATTAAATCTCACCTGTGCAGCTTACTAACTGTATAACAGTTGGTTTTGGTTCCCTCAATAGTAAAATGCAGAGAGTGACATCTGCTTCATGAGACAGGGGAGGGGAGAATGGAGAGATGTTGGGCATATGTCAATGAAGTTACATTATACACAGGGTCACCCATGTCTGTCTGCTTTCTTACTTGAGCTCAGAAAAGAAAAGTTATAGAATGCAGATTATAATATAAAGGATGTGTTACTGACAACATAGTTTGGACATGCCTCTGAACAGAGCTGGGGCAAGACCTATAAGGGAAGTTAGGCTGTAGGAAAGTAGGATGGGTTCAAAGGAGATAGCTGGCGTGAGGATTACTCAGAGTGTGGGGAGCAAAGCCTGAAAAGCTTGGGTAAGGCAGACTCCGTGTCAGGTGATTAGGGTTCTATGACTCGGGAAGAGCTTCAGATAGTAGCAGAAAAATACTCCACGTATCTCTTTGGGCATGGATTTTCTCCAGCAACTTCTAAGGGGTCACCAAAGCTTTTTATTCTCAGAGTTTCCAGCTCACTGGATTGTCTCCAATTTCTAGAAATCATTGGTGGCTGAGTGGATTCAACAAGGGGTAAGACATTGGGGGAAACAAGGTAGTTAATTTTTTTTCTATAACTTTCTTTGTATCCACAAGAAGGGAAAAAAAAATCCTCAACAGAATTAAATGTGTAGCCCAAAGTGATCACTTTCTAATGGTTCTTGGAAGTGTATGTTTGGCATATGGTATATTTTACTTTCCTCTCAGCCTAAAGGTATGGCAATAAAAAATGCAATTTCTTAAATCTTAAAAATAAATAAGCAAAATACATTTTTAAGAACTTCCGGATGATTAACTATCCCTGTAAAGCCTGGCCTCTTCGGGTGTTAGATGTTATGGATGCCTTTTCACAGAATCAAACTATAAAAATTCAGCTCTTTTAATGCCTTGTTCTAGTTCGGTAATTTTCTTTTTCCTGAGAAAACATGTCTAAAATCATACTTTCATTCTCCTTTCATTGTAGTTTGTTGGGGAACCAGCCCGAAACATCAGAGTGTTTTTTTTCCAGAGTTTGGTGGAAATGAGAGAATGAAAGAAAATGAACAGACAGACACAGATTTAAAGTTTGAAGAACAGCATGGGCTGAGGGATCTTTGTTTTTATAGTAAGGCTTCAGCAAAGATCAAGCCCCCGGGCTCCCTGTATATATATATCCTTATTATATCTCGTAGGGGCAGGCCAAATTTTTACATATAATTTTTGTTGAGCTTGTACTTTTTTTGTGGGGGGGGTTTTGGCTGGGACTGGGTTTGAACACACCACTTCCAGCATACAGGGCCGGCACCTTACTCCTTTGAGCCACAGGCAAGTTATGATAATTGGACTCATTTATCTTTTATTATTATTGTTCTAAGTTATTTATGATCTTAATATAAATAGAACCTGGGACAGGGAACACAGTCAGGATCGAAGCATCAAAGAAGACCCCAATTAGGCCAAGAACACAAATCACAAGAGTGGCAATTAATACTTAGGAAGCTTTGAGTTCAGACCGACTGATGCTTTGACCATACCAAGGCCATAGAATAAAGAAGATATTTTTCTCCTTATTTAGTGTGGAGTAATTTTTGTTCTTGTTAACGAGGTACAAATATTTTGTGTTTCCTAACTCCTCAAAAGTGCTTATTCTCCATGAGAGGGCAGCCCCGTGCAGGCGAGCCTTATCTGCCCAGTGACCTCGCCGCGGAGTTGAGCAGAGAGAGGGGTTAGGTTTCAGCAAGAGAGGCAAGTGGATTGCCTGAGTTCACAGGTTTGAAACCAGCTTGAGTCAGAGTGGGATCTCAACTCTTAAAAAAAATAGCCACGGGTTATCGCCAGTGCCTGTAATCCCAGCTACTTGGGAGGCTGAGGCAAGAGAATTCTTTAAGCTCAGGAGTTTGAGGTTGTTGTGAGCTGTGACGCCACAGCACTCTGCAGAAGGTAGACAGCTTGAGACTCTGTCTCAAAAAAAAAAAAAAAATAGCCTCTAGCATCTTAAAGGCACTAGGTCTTCAACAGTGCATTTTGTACCAGGCTTTGGGTTTCTTTTTTTTTTTTTTTGAGACAGAGCCTCAAGCTGTCACCCTGGGGAGAGTGCTGTGGCATCTCAGCTCACAGCAACCTCCAACTCCTGGGCTCAAGCGAGTCTCCTGTCTCAGCCTCCCAAGTAGCTGGGACCACAGGCGCCCGCCACAATGCTCGGCTATTTTTTTGGTTGCAGCTGTCATTATTGTTTGGCAGGTGCGGGCTGGATTCTAACCCACCACCTTAGGTGTATGTGGCTGGCGCCTTAGCCACTTGAGCCACAGGCACCAAGCCAAGGCTTTGGGTTTCTCTGATCCAGTTCTCTCCTGTCTCTTTCCCTTTTGCCCATCATCTGTAATCGTTTTCTTAATTCAATTCCTAACCTACTTACAATCAATAATTGAATATTGGCTTTAAGCTTATTAAATCATTATTAGCAATGTACACACATCACATATGACTCCTCCCTTAAGTCCCTGTATGAGCACCGCAGTAGTTAAGCTCACTCTCTCCCCTCTTCTCTTTCTCTGTAGCAATACTGTCATCTTTGAAGTGTTAAACATGGGAATAAACATGATTATTTTTTCCTATTACATATCCATGACAAACAATGATTAATACAAGGTATAATAAACACTTCCAACTTACTTTCTCATACTTACATTTTCATGGTAACGCAATATTTGTGCTTAATAAAAGTAGAAGATATGGGGGAAGGGAGGTGATTTAAGTTAAATAAGAATATCAACACTTGGTAGAGAAAATGGAAATGAAAAAATATTTAAGTACATCAAAAAATTTATAAGCGCTATTTTAGCAAAATAGCAACTTTTAGTCAACTTAAAATTTTGTATTTAATGATCAAAAAGCACAAAACAGATACATGAGACAGGTCTATTAGAAAGAAATAGAAAGTAGGTTGGCACCTATGGTTCAAAAGGGTAGGGTGCCAGCCCCATATGCCAGAGGTGGTGGGTTCAAACATAGCCCTGGCCAAAAAAAAAAGAAAGAAAGAAGTAGAAACTATAAGTAGAGAGACAAGCAAGAGCATTAATAAATGAACAGTAAGAGGACTGGACCTAGGATTTGAGCAAAGAAAATAAAATAGGTTAGTACACTTAAAAAAAAAATGGATATTTGAGCTAGTGACTAGAAACTCCTTTAATCCTCACAATAGCCTTTGCAGATAAGCACTTTTTAAATTCCCATTTTACACATGAGGACACAGAGGCAACAAAAGGTTAAATAACTTGCCCACGGTTGCAAATCTAGTATAGGAATCTGTACTTTAGATCTTATTGATGAAAGAATTTGATAATAATTTTGGTCATGCTAAATTTGGAACTCTGAAGATCATTCAGACAAAGCTATGGCAATTGAGCCTAACACTTTACAGAGAGAATTTGAATAAAGAAAACTCCCAGACCTTTGAGTCCCAGGCATGGGGCCTCAGCCTTCCTGGGCAGCTGATAGGTTTCTCCAGCATGAAGGGCTGAGGCTCCCAGGTCCCACAGAAGACTCTGCTCAAATTCCCACTGTGGGTGGACATGTGGGTACTTAACACAGGTCCCCAGCATCCTAGCAGGACTGATGCAGCTGGATGTGTGACCCTGCTGGGTGCAGCCTGGTCAAAGACAAGGAGGAGGAATCTGAGCTGCCATCTGAGGTAGCCCAGCCCAGTGCTTCCAGCCTTGCATCACCTCCCGAGGCATAGAGGCCTGTTACTAGGGCACCCCATGAACTTGTTTTACCCCTTGGTGGAAGATGAATGTGCTAAATGATCTCTATGCTATGGGCATGACTGAGTGTGATAACGTGTTAATGTTAGTCTCAGCCAGAGTCTGAGTGAGGAGGAGCATAAAAAGGTAAGACCACTTAGGATGAAAGGTTCTCAGGATGCTGCTGAGGCAGGAGGGAGTGAAGTGATCAATGGTTGCCAACCCTTGGATCATCTGATGGATCTGCCACTGTGGTATGTCAGCCAAATGAATTCGTATTGCCTGTGCTTTTGACTTTTAGGAGCCCAATTTGCTGTCAATGCCTACCGGTGACTGGATGATCCTAAAAGATAGAATAAACTAGTGATGGTCATCTCTAGAGAAGAGATGGTCTTTCGGGAATCTAAGCTCAGTATGGCTTCCCTCAACAGAACTGCTGCTGCATCATGCACACACAGATATCATAGGCCTTGGCCTTCCAGGACACTCTCAGAACCTGGCAAAACAACAAATGTCCTTAGTCATTTACAATCTGCCAGCCACTGCCAGGATGGCTGCCATCAGCAAGGTCGGCTGGGCTCCTCAAAGGAACCTCAGCTGAAACCTCTGGGGAATCACTGATTTCTCTGCCAAGAGAACAGGTGGCTCACTTTTGATCCAAAATCAGATCGTCTAAGCAGGGAGAGAGGCACTAAGCATGCGCTACAGGCACTGAGGAACACAGAAGCTGGACAGCCCAGATCACTGATAAGCCTCAAGTTACCAAGGTCCTACATACTTCACAGGACTGATGCTCTTGCTACTGACAATTACAATTACAATGTTTCCTCTGACTCTGACTCATGAGATGAAAGAGCAGAAGTGGTGTGGACCTTAGAGTCTTTGTGCACAATGAGTCTCAAGATTTGATCTTAAGAAATTTCCTAAGAAGGCAGCCTATGCACAGATTGCAGCTGCCCTTTCTAAGTGATTTGGATCAGCTCATTAAAAGCTTCTGCTATTTGCATTCCAAGACCAGAAGTAACCTTTTGAACTTTGGGGGAGATGGTTAGCTCTTGAGTAGAAGAAGACTACCCCTGACTCCTCTTTCCAAAATAAGATGAAACTATTCAAGTTTGAGGGATTTTTCTCTGCACAACACTGTTTCATTACTGTTTAAATGATATATACAAATGGGAAACTGAGAAATGAAAAAAAATTTAGATCAGAAGCAGATGAGTTTGGACCAACACTATTGATAAATCTAAATCTAAATCTAGATTACTAAGAGAGATCTGAGGATGTAATGTTAAATTCTTTATTAGATTTTTCTTAAGTCCTGGCTCTTTTCTGCTTTGGACAAGAATTGAGCAGCTTATCCAAGGACTGGAAAAGGAGGACCTACCACCATCTGACTTCATCTCTGCTGATGACATATCTACCTTGAAAGGCTACTAAGGGCAGGGAGAGGCAGAGGGAGTCCCAGGGCACAGGCCTTGGTGGTCATTAAGATGCTAAATGTTGTGCCAAAAATTACTGGCAATTTAATCAATAAAGAATAATTTCTATATAAATAAATATAAGTGACTTTTTGAAAAAAATTTAAAAACTTGGGTAGCACCTGTGGCCCAGTAGATAGGGCACTGGCCCCATATACTGAGGGTAGCAGGTTTGAACCCGGCCCGGCCAAACTACAAAACAAACAAAATAGCTGGGCGTTATGGCAGATGACTGTAGTCCCAGCTACTCAGGAGGCTGAGGCAAGAGACTCGCTTAAGCCCAGGAATTGTCGCTGTGATGCCACACACTCTACTGAGTGCAATAAAGTGAGTCTCTGTCTCTGAAGAAAAAAAAAAACAAAACAGGACTTGGTGCCTGTGGCTCAAGAGGCTAGGATATCAGCCACATACACCTGAGCTGGTGGGTTTGAATCCAGCCCAGGTCCACCAAACAACAATAATGGCTGCAACCAAAAAATAGCCGGGCATTGTGGTGGGCACCTGTAGTCCCAGCTACTTGGGAGATGGAGGTAGGAGAATCACTTGAGTCCAGGAATTGGAGGTTGCTGTGAGCTGTGATGCCAAAGGACTCTACCCAGGGGGACAGCTTAAGGCTCTGTCTCAAAGAAAAAAAAAAATTAAAACTAAAATTTTGAAAAGAGAGGAAAGCAAAAAAGATTTAGCACCAAGAAGTAAGGAGATTAGAACCTCAGTAAGAAACTCAGGAAGAGGAAATAACTCAGAAGAATGGCACAAAAGAGATGTACTTGACAGAAGTTGTCAGCAATACTGAATGGTCAAAGCTGCTAAGTGCAGAAATACCAGTGGATTCTATAGAGAACTAGGGAGAAGTGAAGAAGTCAAGCTGATTACAAGGAGGTTAAAATGAATGGGTGACAAATGAGTTTTTCAGTGGGCATACCCTTTAAGGGCATGGCACATGTAAGATGTGTTATGGACTGAATATTTGTCCTCCCAAAGTTCATATAGTGAGACTCTAACTCCCCAAAGTGAGGATATTAGGAGGTGAGGCCATTAGGAGGTAATTAGGTTAAGATGAGGTCATGAAGGTGGCATATCCATGATGGGATTAGGACCCTTATAAGAAGAAGAGACAGCAGAGCTTGCTTTCTCTACTATGAGAGAATACACTGAAAAACGGCCTTTGACAAGCCAGCACAGGGTCTTTAACAAGAACTGAATCTGCCAGCACTGTGATTGAGAACTTTTCAGCCTCCAGAACTGTGAGAAATATACACAGGATGGTAAGGTAGGAAATCTACTGGGTTGACCTAGGACATTTTGGAATAGGAGAAATCAGAAGATAACAGTAAAGGAACTAGTCATTACAGAAAGCTGGATGGTATGAATGGTAAAGACAATTACTAAGAGGTCAGAATCTGAGAGATGCTTCATGGGATGCCCTCCGAAGCTAAGACTCTGGGCTTAATGTTAGGGAAAAAAAAATTTCCTAAACCTCTACAAAGTACACTACACATTCATTCTCACTTAGAACATTCGTGTGGGGTAGGGTTAATTATTTTGCAGATGAAAATGTGAACTCAGTTGGTAAATAAAGGTGAGAACACAAATGATATGCAATGAGTTGCATGAGAAGATAAACAGAAGCCGTAGATCAACTATCTAAGGGACCGTGAGGGGATCAAGAAACGTCACTTGGATTTTTTTTTCTTTTCTTTTTTTCTTTCTTTTTTTTCTTTGCCTTGGATTCCTTTCCTACTGAACACTATGTAAAGTCTATATTTAGGTAGGTCGTTTAGCTAAATTTTGAAGACAAAGGAAAAGTAGAATACAGAAAGTAGAAAGGGGAATTGGTGTGGTTAACATCAGCAAGAACTGCATGTAAAAAGTCCCAGGTTCAAGAGAAATCATGACCTGATTTCTGACCTGATTGTACGGAGCCATCCAAGTAGCTCAGAATATCTGCAATAAAAAATGTGAGTCTGGTGCAGCAAGCAATGGACAGGAGCCATGTTGTGAATGATCTTGTCTGCCAGCATACAGACCTTGCATTTTATACCAGAACACTAAGAATGACCCTAGTGGCAATTTAAAGATGATTCTGTCTATAATACAGTGACCACATGACAGGGAAACAATATTGGAGACAGCAAGGACATTCAGGAGGTGGTGACATCATCTAGGTGAGAGATAAAGACATGAAAATAGTTAAAAGATTGGCTAAATATGAAAGAATAAAGCTTTGAAAGATTTAGTGTTATCAATGAAGATAAAGAAATAGGTGTCACCCTTCACCGAAAGGTAACATGGGAGGTGAAGTCATATTGGGGCAAGATGAGGGAGTTTGTTTGAGGACATAGTAAGTGTGATACATCTCTCTATATTAAATATTATAATTTTCCATTGGTCAATGCAAAGCTGGAGCTCAGTTGAAAGCTCTTCCTTCAAGATAAAGAGTTAAGAGTAATCAGTACAGGAATGCTATCTTTGTCCATTCGGGCTATTACAACATATGTTATAAACTAGGTGGTTTAGAAATAATATAAATTTATTTCTCACAGTTTGGGGGCTGCAAAGTCCAAGATCAAGGTTCTGACAAATTTTCTAGTGAGAACCTGCTTACTGATTCATAAATGGATGTTTTTTCTATCTTCATATATTGGAAGAGGAGAATTCCAACATCTTTACCCTTAAAAGGGCCCTAATTCCATTTATGATGGCACCACCCTCATGACTTTAATCATCTCCCATGAACTCTGCCTCTTCCCGCCATCTCACTGGGGATTAGTTTTCAATATATGAATTTGGGGTGGTGGGAGATACAAACACTCAGTCCACAGTAGATTCTCATTACAATTACTAAGATAGATGAAATCGTCAAGAAGAAGAACAATGAGAAAATGGAAAAGAATAGAAACTTGAAGAAATGAAGTGGATTGAAAGCCTCCTAAAGGAAAGGTCAGAAAGACTGGATAAAATAAAAAAAACTCAAAGAGTGTTTTCTGACAAAACATAAGTATAGGACATCTCAAAACTATTTAAGAATATAACTGAGAGATCAGCTAACAAAATTTTCTAAATGTATATTTTCATTCTTATTTACTGTTAGTACAGAGCATGCCAGGAAAAAAAAAAAAATCTTCTTGGATTGCTAACAGATCATCTCACAATTCAGAGTACAGGATGATGTATTATATACAACAGTACAAAACTAAGTACTAATAAAAAGTTTGCTTTCATAGCAGAATATTTAGCCTATATCTGAACAATAACCGGATGTATGTGTACATACTTAGATCCAAAACTTTGCATATACCTATATGCTTAGAAAAGTTTGACAAGTATTATAAAATAAGGACCAAAAATTTAGCTTCACTCGTGGTTCTGGCAACTGTGCTGTGGTCCAATCAAGTATTCTGCAAAGCCGTCCTCAACCCCTCAGTCCAGGATTTAGAGAAGATGAGCATGTTTGTAGAGGGGACTTAAATGATTTATAGATGTACAGATGTCACCAGGAGGCAGGGAATAAAAGAAGAAATTGTGGGGGGGGTAGGACTTATGTTTTTAAATTAAAAGTAAGATAGGAAAAGAAAAGAGGATAATAAAGAAAGATTTCTACAGAATGATCTTTTTAAAAAGGAAATCAAGAAATCCATTATATTATCTAAGATACTCCATATTGCCAGGAAAATAAAAGAAGTAACCTACAACAAATGAGGAAAGTAGGGTTGGTTTTAAGGGGATTTTGGGAAAAGTCCTCTATTTTAAACAAAATGTAGGTCAGCTCTGTGAAAATAGTTTACCATATATTAAAATTAGTTTAATGCCTCCGTCTTCTGTCAAATTCTTAAATTGTAAATGTGAGATCAGCTGTATGTGGGCTTCATTTCAAAATGTAGCTCCCAAATAGTAAAGATTAGATTATAATTTTTGGTCACATCTGAATATCTAATAATGAACCTTTATCATTGATAGTTACTGCTATAGAGTCAAGTCAATTCCATCTTACTCTTTTACTGACTTTAATCTTTTCAGACCTGTTAATATAGGCTATAGCTACATACAAAAAAGCACATCTGAAATCATTAGAAAGTTTCCTTTAGCTATTGCTCTCTGATACATTTTACTGCAGTAATTAGTAAGACAAAGAACTTTTTTGTCTTTAAAGGCCTATTTATATTTTATAGTGTTGTTTACTAAATGCAAAATGTCTATTCTTGCCATACCACAGATGTCCTCTGAAATACCAGCTGTTTTTAGAAATTATGTACCTTTTTGATAATTGGCATAAAAATTACCAGAAGTTTTAGTTGGAAAAAAAATGGCCTTTCATATCTCAAACTAGATAAAAGGATTAAGCTGTCTTTGTGTAATAAAATATACGGAAATCATACAGTAACAGTGTCTACATCTTGCTTATTTAGCTGGTGGATTTTAATTGGTGTCTATCCCAAAATTGTACATTGAGTCAAAACAGTAATAATGCTTAAATGACTGTTGACATAGAGAGAAGAACAAATATCAAGATTGTTATTGTTTAAATTACTTTATTTATTTATTTATTTATTTTTGCAGTTTTTGGCCGGGGCTGGGTTTGAACCCGCCACCTCCGGCATATGGGGCCAGTACCCTACCCTTTTGAGCCACAGGCACTGCCCTAAATTACTTTATTTTTTTGATCAGCCAAACCCTCCCCACCCAGGTCTTAATTTTCATTACAATTTTCATCCTTGCTCATTTAAGAAATGATTCTTAATTAGTTCTCTGTTACAATTTGGAATAACTAATTACTTTCATTCTTTCAATGATGTATATACCTGTATTATTATTTTTCCTAAAATTTTTATCCAATATGTCCCAGAGGACATTTATACCAGTAACATAACTCTAACTTGAGTGACCATATCACTGATGGAATGTTTTTTTTTTCTAATAATGAATAGGATCAGTGTAACATTAGTGTGTAAATAAAATTCAAAACATTTTCTGGATAAAAATAATGCCATGTAAATAATTGCAAATTATTATTATATTATTAATATGCATTTGCCCTATACTTAATAGGACAAAAATGTACATTATTACATTTAAGTATAGGGCAAATGTATAATCCTGCTTTATTGAAAGACCAAATAGCCACATTCATACTTACAGAGTTCATATTTTAAGGTTTATAACTTGAAGCTTTAATTTTAAGTAATAATGGAACTGGTTTTGAGATGCTGATATACTTGATAATCAAGAAACAACTATGGTGTTTCCCTTTCCTTTTGGTCATCTGGTATCTGTAATTGAATCCAATCGGGACATAATGGCCACTGCATGGGAATTATGAATCTAGCATTCTAAATTTATATTTCATATCACTTATGTAATCTAACACAAGTTATCAAATCTTCCTAAACTTTTAATCATCTTAGAATAATAAAGATATCAATAAAGAGGGAGCCTACTCGAAAAATAATTTATTAATCATGAAATCCTCCCAAGAACATTTAAATCTACTTAAACCTGTATTTGCTTACTTTTAAATTTTAACTAGAATTCCTGAGCAGATTAGTGCACCTAGAAGAGAATGTTTTCAACAAATTACTACGATGGAATAACTTTACAGATGACAGTAATTTGCATTTTAAATTTATAAACAGCCCAGCATGGAGGCTCAGCCTGCAATCCTCAGCACTCTACAAGCAACAGCAGGAGGATCCATGAGCTTAAGAGTTTGAAATCAGCCTGAGAAAGATAGTCAGACTCTGTCTCACTAAAAAGAGAAAAGTCCTGTGGGTCCCCTGTAGTCCCAGCTTCTTGAAAGGCTGAGGCAGGAGGATGGCTGGAACCCAGGAGTTTGAGCTTGCTGTGAGTTAGGCTGACACCACAGCACTGTAGTCTGGAAAATGGAGTGACACTCTGTCTCAAAAAAGATTTTTTACTGGCTTGGCACCCGTGGCACCAGTGGTTATGGTGCCAGCCACATGCACAGGCTGGTGGGTTTGAATCACCACCACCAGAGCCAGCTAAACAACAATGACAACTGCAACAAAAAAATAGCCGGGTGTTGTGGGCACTTGTAGTCCCAGCTACTTGGGAGGCTGAGGCAAGAGAATCACTTAAGCCCAAGAGTTTGAGGTTGCTGTTACGTGGGACGCCACAGCACTCTACCAAAGGCAACTTTGTCTCAAATGAAAAACAAAATATTTTTTTATATATAGGGTAGAACCTCTGTAAGTTGACCACCCTATAGACTGTAACAAACTGGTCAGCATGCAGAGGTGGTCACCATAAGGAACCAGGCCCACTATACTGATATGCACATGTGGTACTTATTCCATCTATGAAAATTAAGTCAACTGAAGGAGGTGGTCAATGTGGTGGTGGTCAACATGGAGATTCTGCTATAGTGGTTTTAAAAATAAATCATGATCTTGTGCATTAGTTCTAGGTTAGCATATATTCCAGGCCATTCTTTATTCATTGTTTCATTCACAAACACTTGATACCTATAGGAACCTGTGGTAGGTTCCCAGTCCAATGAGACATGGTCTCAACTCTTACAGTGTTTACATTATGTAATTGATTTTATCACTATGGACAATATGATAAAATTGGGTTTCTGGGCTTACAAAGCAACAGCTCATTCACTGAATTCTTGCTTGCTCATAGATGGCCAAATTATATATACACATATATAAAGTCAACCAATCTCTCTGATATTTGTATTTAATTACCACATCATGTGACACGGACCAATATACTAAGGAACAATAAATATGAAATTATTAGACAGGATAGCTCAGTAAGTTATAAATATTATAGTCTGAAAGAAAGCACAAACAAGATTACAAAGCTATAAATGTCCCAGAGTCCTAGATGTTTAACCAGAAAAAAAATAAATTGGTTATTTTTATTAGTGGTCACAAGATTTCCACAGTGATATTTTTCTTATTTAATGCTGCAAAACCATACCAATATTCTCTCTTATAATGCCTAAAATAGCAATTCTGAATTCAAACAACTATTACTATAACTCGCAGGGTGGGGATTCTCTGTATCTAGGTTTCAACCAGTTATAATCTGACCTTAATTATGCTTTTATCTCCTCCCATTAGTGTAATAAAAACATCCTCTCAAAGGTCCTCAAAGATTATCCAGTCAAATCAATCAGTCTTTTGAAACCTTAATTCGTTAAACTTCACTATACTAACTTTTTAAATTCCTTTTCCTTTCTTGACCTACAGATTTCTGCTCTACTTTTAAATCACCTTTTGTTATCTAGATTGAACTTTTTCCTCTGTTTTCAGCACATGTTCCACAAGAGTTCCGCTTCAAATTCCTTCTCCTTTCCTATTTATTTCATTGACAATTTCATCCCTGAGTCAGTGTACTCCATGGTGACGACTCAGAACAATTTTCTGCAAATATCTGAATCAGGCTGGGTATTCTCCCTTGAGTTGTTCCCTACAATGTAAATATCCAACATAAAGGTGGGAAAGACAGTTGTGATCTACAAGTCCAAAATGTACAGTCCTCTCATTAGCTCAGGAAACATGGGCAAGTCACTTATTTTCTTAACTTCAATGCAATCATTGATGAAATGATCAATTGAGACAAAGAACATTTTTCCTAATATTATCATCTCAGGACAAGGAAAAGAAATGGAAGTGCTCAGACAGAAAAGATAAATCATTATTTCAGTATTTGGTCCAAAATAAATCTTATCTTCTAAAACAAACTCCCTCCTGCTTTTTCACACCTTTTCTCCCCAGAATAATTCCTTTTCTTTTGTTAACCACAAATAATAAAAAACTAAATCCTCCTGATAATTCCTATATTCCCCAGTCCATGCCTGATTCTCACTAACTTTGATTGAGCAAACATCTCTTAAATTGCCTCTTAGCCTGCAGACTTTCTATGCTCTCTCTTGTTTAAAGGCCAACCCAATTTTAATCCTCTTAAAGCACAAGTATGATCATGTCACTCCCGCAACTGAAAATGTTCAATGACCAAGGGGTATCTCTGCTCCGCTTGGCATTTAAGGCCCTTTACAAGACTATCCCAACCAGTCTCTCCTGGCTTATTTTGGAGAAAGCATCAGTTTTCTCTTCTAGTCAAGCTGGAGTGCAGAGATTCACTTCATGGACATTTTCTCATGCTCTTCACCTTGACATTCACAGTGCACTGTAGCCCCATCCATCCATATCTAATCCATTTGTAATTGTGAGTAAACCAGTCCTCCTTGTTTTATGTGCCCAGGTGGAAATCAGGCAATTAAAGAGGAGCCATAATGTACCTGGACAGTCAACCAGGTGCTACAGGTGCATTATATAATTTGCTCCAGGGAAGACCAGATATTATCACTCGATTTTACAGACAAGAATACTAAGAATGAAGAAAATTACATAATTTTATCATACATGGAGAAAGTAAGAGAAGATTTTAATCCAGCTGTGTCGGACTTCGAAGTTGATGTTATTTCCTTTAAAGCAGCTGTTTTCAAACTGTTAACAGATTTAAAAGTACCAGGCGGTAAATTAGGTGCTAAAAGGGATAGAAAGAGTGAAATATGCTTGTATGCCTCAGTACCCTGGCTCCAAAAACCAACTTTTCTACAAGAGGAAAATAAAGGGGGGGTTGTAAAGGAAGAAAATGTATTTTGGGAAAACGTTTTGAAAATCACCTGAAACTCTTTCATCTGACCTACTATGCACTTTGCAAACACTATTCTATGGCTGTTGGCATTTTAAAGTCGTACCTAATAGCAATTGCTGGCCATTACTTACTTAGTACTTTGGAAACTAGTTGAAAATAATTAATAGTGGCTTATTCATTTTTATGTTGTTTATAACACTGGCAACTCAAATAATTGTTAAACGTATAAAAGAGTTTGTCTTTTTATGTAAGTATAGAATACATATATTACGTATGTATTACATATAATACACATGTGTTACACAAACGGATTATGTAAACTTGAAGAACATTAATACCCTTTAGTTTTATATATAATTTAAGTTGCTTTTACATGTGCATTTACATAATTCAATCATAAACTATTATTTTTGTTGAAAATAGAGTGTAAAGTACACGCTGTTTTTTGTTATTGTTGTTGGGGATTCATTGAGGGTACAAAGAACCAGGTTACATCGATTGCCTTTGTTAGGTAAAGTCCCTCTTATAATTGAGTCCTCCCCCAAAAGGTGCGTCACACACCCTGACTCCCACCCTCTCCCTCCTTCCCACTCTCTGCTCCCCCACTGTAGTACATACATTTTAGTAAGTTCATGATATGTATTCAAATCTTAGAGCTACATAGTATCTCTTGGGGAAAAAAAATTAATTAATTATAATCTGGCAGCTAGAAACTAACTATCTAAAATAGACTGTAAGTTCTTTGCCCAAAATAGTGGGGCCCAAGATTTCTAAACTAAGTAAGAAAGGATCATTAGTATTCTGAATGTTTTGAACTTCCGTGAAGTAATATGACAAATATTTACTGAGCTACTTGGAGATGTTCCTGAGAACACAGATAAGTTTTCATGAATTTGTATATTCTTAAAGCCTAGGCCACAATATCGAGTTTATGTAGGCTCCCTCATTTATGTTTTTGGAATTAACTACTCATATTTTTATAAAGAGAAATACTTTTAAAGTTAAAAGAAAAACTATATAGTAAAAACTATTTTACAATCATTTTTAAAAGACTACATTTCCATTCTACATTGAACATGATTCAATCATTCAAAGATAAGTTTTATGTCTATTCTTGAATATTCCCCATGAAATGACATGAAGCGTCATTTCAGTACGCTATGCCCCATGGAATCTTTCAAATAAACTCCAAAATCAATTATAAGGAAATGGATGTTTTGCTGCTGTTGTCAACGCTCAGAAAGAGAACCGTACTTTCTCTGACAGTGCTAATCTAATTAAGAGCAGCTATGCATTGAAAAGGTGTTTCTCAAAATGTTTTATGATGAAACGTACAAAAAATGGATGTATAAAAATCTATTATCTTCTCGCTATTCGCTATTGTGGATGTGAGACTTCTCCCCTTTACCTTAGTTTATAACATAAAAAAGGAAAAATACTCTCGCATTCTGATGTACGCCATATAATGCTGGTAATATGATTTAAATTTAAGAGACAGAGACATAAACAGGGCTATCCAAGCAAATCTAAGAAAGTAAACTCATGCTTTCAAAATAACAGTAAAATGTGGAAATGTGGGAAATAACATAAGGAAAGGATACTAGAAAATTAAATTGAAACATCTCTTAAATGCACTTTGTAAGCAATTCTTTTACTAGAATTATTTGTTTTTAACTTTTTTATTAGAATTATTAATTCAGTCTTTATTTTATCAGACAGAATTTTATTTTTCTGGATTTTTTCCATGAGTATATAAATCTAATATTCTTTTGAAGAGATTCTATCAGAGGTCATTGTCTCCTCTTGTAAGATATTCTAATTGTTTACAAGCTAAGATATGAGGCCCTGCTTAACCAAATTAACCAGAAGAATGCTTAGATTTGAACTAAAATTTTAAATTTTGAAATATTAATTTTTATATCACCACACATTCATGGAGTGTTTACTATTTTCTAGGCACTGAAGATGTAACAATCAACTCACAGTCCAGTGGCAAAATCTGGTAGACCAAGAGCGATCCCGGTTAAGTGGTTAAGTGCTATAATTCTCTCTGTATCAAGTGCATAGAGCACAGGCAAGATGAGGACAGAAGGGGTATGTCAGAGGATTTTACATGGTCACAAAGTTTTCAAGGATACTTTGAAACCACTGAAAGGCTATTCCAGATGTTAAAGTAGGGAAATACATACCCAATAACAGTATTTAACAAAGCACGATATGTTCAATAGATTGTCAAAGAAAGATGTTTGTTGGAGAATGATATTAAGTGAGGCTGTGAAAGATTTTAATTTTTATAAGGCTTTATTGCTTTCTTTCCCCCAAAAAACTACGTTCATCAGTATTGTAATTTCAGTGTTCTCAATGATCCTCAATGTTAATGGCACGCTCCGAGATAGAGGACGCTTGTGCAGTGTGAAATTTGCATACATTGTACCATGACTCTGCTAATTTCCATTTACCGTGGAAACTCCATAGTCGACCACCTGCCTGCATTGACCACCTGTTTACGTTGACCTACTTTTCATAGACCAGACTTGCACCACATGGGTGTATCAATACAGCATCCTAGTTTCTTATGTTGGTCACCTCAGTATGTTGACCAGTCTTGTTACAGTCTCTCGGATGGTCAACTTACAGAGGTTTTAAGGTGTTTTTAAGTGAGTTTTTAATTTTTTTTTTAAATTATAACTAATAATTGTACGTACTCATGGTGTACAGACTGACGTTACAATAAATATGTTCAGATCAGTATAATTGGCATGTTCATCATCTCAATAATTCATCATTTCTTTGTGTTGAGAAAGTTCAATATTCTCCTCTAGCTCTTTGGGACTACACAATATAACATCATAACTATGGTCATCCTAGGTGGGCTAGGGGGATAAATAGAATTTATTCCTCCTATCTGCTGCTATTTTGTAGCTTTTAACGAATTCTTCCTAATCCCTCCCTTCTCCCTACTCTTTCCAGCCTCAGATAGTCTACTTATTCCCTCCCTTCTCCCTATTCTTTCCAGCCCCCTATTCTACTTTTCACTTCTATGTGCTTATCTTTTTCTTTCTTTTTTTAGCTTCCATATATAAGTGAGAACACACAGTGTCTAACTTTATGGTCCTCCAGCTTTCACCCTGGTTTTCATCTAATGATCCTACAAAAAACATGAGACGTTGGTGCATGAATAATTACATCTAATTTATCAAGCACAGTAAAAATTGTGATTTAAAATTATACAGCAAGAAATGACACAGTTGGGGCTAAAACCTGGGCTTTCTGACTCTCAGACTGACTTTCTTTCCATAACAAAGTTCTCTTCTAGTTTCATCTTTACAAGGTTTATATTCAGACACAATTACTCAATGTAAAAAAGGAGAAAACATTTTGGAGTCAGGTGTACCCAGATTTGAATTGCAGATCTGTCCTACTTGAGAGACATCGGACATATTCTTGAACTTCTGGAAACTATTTCTAATTCCACAGAGTGGGGAGCACCTTCCTGACTTACAATCACATAAAATAGCTCATTCCCTGGTGTATAAAATACCAAATACTAGTTCTTTGCTTGTTATTTGATCATTGTCGTTATTATTATTATCATATTAAAATAAGCAAATTTAGAGAGAGGGAAAAGTACTCCAGTTTGGACTGCTATGAAACATTATCAAACCTCCTTCAAGGCATATTATATTTATCTGTTTAAATTAACTCTCTCTTCTATTATTGGCCATTAGCCATTAAATTCCTCAGAAATAAGTAAATATTTATTTCTGTATTCCTGATACTTAGTTCCATGGTTATTGTAAAGTTGAGTTAAAACAAATTCAAGATGACTAAACAAATTATTGTTGTAATTGTGAAATATAAATAAAATTGGTTTATATTTATTTTTTGATTTATCTGATAAATACTTTGAGGGTAAATTCTATGCTCTCCCTGCCCTTTCCTCATAAGCAAATGAGCTCACTATATCCCTACCCCCAAATTTGTCCCTACCAGTGAACGATGGGTTTACCAGATAAAGATTTGAAAGGAAGACATGGTACAATCATTTACATAAAGATTTTTAAAAGGGTGGTGCCTGTGGCTCAGTGAGTAGGACCCCGGGCCCATATACCAAGGGTGGTGTGTTCCAACCCAGCACTGGCCAAACTGCAATAAAAAAAGTAGCTGGGAGTTGTGGCTGGTACCTGTAGTCCCAGCTACTTGGGAGGCTGAGGCAAGAGAATCACTTAAGACCTGGAGGTTGCCATGAGCTGTGATGCTACAGCCTTCTACCTAGGGCAACAAAGTGAGACTCTGTCTCTTAAAAAAAAAAAAAAAAAGATTTTAAAAGCTACATTTGAACTTTAGCTGACTACTATCCTAGAATAAAACAAATTAAATAAGATCTGTAGAAAATGTTTATTTTGTTCATAGCCTTTTAAAAAATAGTCTTGCTAAAAATTGTAAAGATGCATATGTGGGCTCTAAGTGGAGTCCATTATTCAAGACTGCTAAAAAATACCCTGACAATAATAGAGCATCTCTTATTTTGATTCCGACTCCCATGTATGTAGTCAGTTTTGTAGAACCTTGGAAGTTACCTCAGTTATGCTTGATGGCAGAAGTGTTTGCAAAAATACCCAACGTGATAAAAGTTTCTGCTGGTATCTAATAAAGTAAATTTTTTGTTGTTTGAGATTTGTAATGAGATTTGTCATTTGTAGAATTTGGAAAGTCTTGGAGCCTATGTATTCATGGCAATGTAATACATAGATAATTTCTCTAAATTACTAATAATATCCTAATTTGTGCAAACCTCAGGCCTGAAACAGTTTCAATTTGTACCTGAAGACGTACTATGTTAATACTCTATAAAGAATCTCTTGGTAGGATATAATCTTCTTTTGTGTCAGTTACTGTTCACTTTGAAAATTCTTGTGGACAATCCAGCAATAGAGATTCAAATTAAAGATGCTCTAAGCCAGTGGTTCTCACCCTTCCTAATGCCACGATGTATTTTCACTGTTACAAAGGGGTTGCAACCTTTGTAACATGTCATAGGCAGACTTGGGCTGAAATTAAGAGAGAATTGTTAGTTCTAAAAACAAGCTCTTCTAGATGAGCAGTATCATGTATAGTGGAAGACAGACTTTCAGGAGAACTGTAACCTAGGAAACAAGATGTCCTGTAACCAAGAAAACAAGCATTACATTTGTGTTGGGAGCAAGGAAAAGGTGCATCCTTCTCCTGAAGGCATTAAAAAAGAGTAAAATATCCCATTCATAACTGTCTATTGAATTACAGGTTCTTCTATGGTGAAAATCTATAAGATAACTGACCACTAGATGTGTGTTGTCATTTACACAACAGTGTGTACAAGCCTAGATGTGTTAAATTTGATTATATGTATCAGGATTTGAAGAAAGAAATTTCCCAACTAATATCTGCCAAATAACCAGTTTGATGAAAATATTTCAAATTGTATATGAAAACACTACACTGTACCCCATGATTACATTAATGTACACAGCTATCATTTAATAAAAAAAATGTGTAGCATATTACATTGTTAAGATTTTCCCTTTAAAAAAAAATTTATACTATTAGCCATAGTATATTATAGCTCACAACCTGGGGAAAAGAGGATGGCAATGAAATACAACAGGGAATGTCAAACCCTGCACATCTCAATCAGAGAAATAATTTTCTTGGTTTTTGCCAAATTTCTTTTATGTCTTTTTTCTTTTTTTTTATGTCTTTAAAGACTAAATATGGATGTTTCAATCACTGTCACTAAATACTAAAGTTCATAAAACAAAAGTAAAAACAAGACCATATTATATTTTATTTCTGAACACTCTTTTGCATGCTTTTTATTAAAAGTAAACCTAAATGATATGAAAATTGAATTAAATGAGGGCCAGGACTAACTGGACTCCATGATATTTAAAATCATGCTATGTCACCTAACTCTAGTAGAATAGCTTTTGTAAAAAGTCCCCAAACAACAGATGATTGTGTGACTATGGAGAGAAAGGGACAGTCGTACACTGTTGTTGAGACTGCAAACTAATGCAGCCTTTGTGGAAAATATTATGGCTATTCCTCAAAGAACTACCACTGGATCCAGCAATCTCACTAGTGGGTATTTACTCAAGGGGGTGAAAGAATGCTATTTTTATCAAATAGATACTTGTACTCTAATGTTTTTGCAGCCCAATTCACAATCTCAAAGAGGTGAAATAACCCAAGGGCCCATCATTACATAAGTGAATCAATAAAATGTGTGCTCCAATGAAGGTTTTTTCAAAGTTATTTTATAAATATAAAAAGTTAAATAATTTTTTTAAAAAATTAGACGTATTGAATCATGTCTACACTGATGAATTGATACCTTATTTGAATCTAAGGTATATCACTAAGATAGGATAGGAATAAAATAGTTTGGTCTAGGAAGTAATCTATTTGAATAACATTAAAGGGTTTCAAAGAATTGAAGTGGATGGGTAGAAAAGAAATAGATTTTAAGGATCTACATCACACAGTGTTGCCAAAGCCAACTTTGATTCATAGAAGAATTTTTTTTTTTTGTAATAGTACTTGCTAAATATTTTATGAACGACTAAAAATGGGCCAGGTGCAGTGGCTTATGCCCATAATCCTAGAACTTTGGGAGCCAAGGTGCGAAGATTGCTTAAGGCCAGGACTTTGGGACCAGACTGAAATACACAGTAAGCTCATGACTCTACAAAAGAGAAAATAATTAGGCAGTCATGGTGGTGCACATGGAAGTCCTAGCTACGTGGAAGGTTCAGTGAGTATGATGGTTTGAGCCAAGGACTTTGAGGTTGTACTGAGCCCTGATGATGCCACTGCAGTCTAGCCCTGACAACAGAGATAAATCCTGTCTCCAAAATAATAATAATAACAACAAAAATAAAGGCTTAGAGTATTTTTTAGAAATTGAAAAACAAGTTTGAATTATCACATAATGCAAAACATATCTAGAATGGAAGTATGAAAATAACATCTATTTGATCAAATTATAGGAATCTGAGGACTAAATGGATATCTCTTTAGATTATGCTATACTTATTGTAAGACTATCCCCTTTATAAGTTACTCCAAACTGAAGACTAAATTCTATGTAGATGCAAGTCTGCAAAATAATTTGTCTTCACCTTGTTCAGAGTAATCTTTAGGACAGCTGAAGACAGTTAGCACAAATGCTGGCTACACAGTAGTCAGAGTACAATTACTGTACATTTACTCTTGGTTTTTTTTTAAAAGTGGAAACCTTTATTTCTTATCTAATTATATTATGTTTGTTTTATCGAAAAAGATAGGTGATAGTTTTAAAATACATCCTTTTGTTGCATTTAACTTTGTTTTAAATACCTAACATATATTTAAATTACTAGAGTATTTGTATCCCTAGTAATTTCTGTTTTCTTTATTTTGTAGAGAAATTTTCAGAGCTAGACTATTTTGTCTTGATTATAAAGATATATTAATCATAATTAAGTAGGAAAAAAACATGATTTCCCTAAGTGTTAACATTATCATAAAATGCCAAAGACTCAATTCAGAAGGTGAAGATTTTAGAAATTATTTTCAGAGGCAATGAAAGGGTCAATTTAAGTTTTCCACATCCCTGCCCCTTTGGAACTCCTGATGAGAAGGATAATATGCTGGGCTGTGATTAGTAAAACCTATGCTCGCTTTCATGCTTGAAGAAAAGAAGTGGTAGGAGTTACAACTGGTGGCACATTACTACCAATTAATTATATTTTCTTCCTTTTCCTCTCGAATTTTTTTCTTATCTGTCATTAACCTCTAACTCAGAATTTCAGCAGCAAAATGAGAAAATACATATCATAATTTTCTCTTATTCAAGTGTTATCTAGAAAATTTGCTACTGGTACATTAGTACACAGAATACATTTCGACAGTTTATCTCATGTAAGATACTTATTAGTAATTACATATAAAATGAAAGTATGATAAATAGGTATTTACATATATTTGTAAAGAGTAGCTGCGTAACATGTATTATATGTTATTTCCCTCTGTTTAGTTTTTCACCCCATATATATAACTTTCCATCTTGTTATCTTTACCAAAATCGAATTAGTTAAAAAGTATAGTGTACCAAGAATCTGATAAGAGTTAGTTACACGTTAGGGAAATTTCAAGGTGTTTGTAAAATGATTTTTTTCATTAAGACAATAAAATAAATTACCCATTTTAAAGTTCGTAATTTATTATCTATCACAGTGGTGAAAACAGGATAAAGGAACAGAAACATGAATTATAATTGAACTACAGTATATTGAAAAGATGAGTCCCTAACTGTTTTATGTTTGTCATTCCAATACGTGTTTAATTTCACTGATTTACAAAAGAAAACATATGGTACTAATTCTACATATTAAATGGAAATGCTTGTAAAAGAAGATATTTAATATTCATATTTATCTATTACATGAAAATAGAAAAATGTAATAATGCTTGTAATTATTGTATAAGTATCATAGTTATGTGGCAAGCACTTGTATTCAAAAGAATGCTGACTGCTCCAACCTTCAGAGAGTAACACACTAAAAATAGTAAATATATTCATATACATATAATTATTACAACATATAAATATTCAACAATACAATGAATCTTCCTACTTAGTACTATCCTACCTTAAAATGTGTCTTCTTATTTATTTAATTGCACATTTGAGGTCTGCTAAAGTTTATATTACATTGTCATATTTCTTTAAGTTTTTTTTTTTTTTTTTTTTTTGAGGAGGAGTAACCCTGTGGCCCTGGGTAGAGTGCCATGGCAGCATGTCTCATAGCAACCAATCTCTTGGGCTTAAGCGATTCTCTTATCTCAGCATCTCAACTTGCTGAGGCTAAAGGACTTGCCACAACACCCAGATAAGCTATTAAGTTTTGAATTTATATTTGTAATCTTCCATATTACAGAACCTGTCTTTCTAGTGATTTTTTCGGGGAGATATTTTTGTTGGACATTTTCATCTGCAATCATATCACTGGCAAAGTTTCACCTCTTTACAATAGAATGGGCTTGTCAGAGTTGTACAACCAGGACCCTACCCTGTTCTCATTCTCCTTCTTCTCTGCTTCTTTTTTTTTTTTTTTTAAAGACAGAGTCTCACTTTATCATCCTTGGTAGAGTACTGTGGTGTCACACCTCACAGAAACCTCAAACTCCTGAGCTTAGGTGATTCTCCTGCCTCAGCCTCCTGAGTAACTGGGAATACAGGCACCTGTCACAATGTCCAGCTATTGTTGCTGTTGAAATTTGGCTGGGGCCGGTTTTGAACCTGCCACCCTCAGTAGATGGGACCAGCACCCTACCCACTGAGCCACGGGCGCTGCCCATGCTTCTTTCTTCTTTTCTGCTTCCTTCTCATCCTCCCTACCTTTCTTTTCCTACTTCTTCTTCTCATTTCATTTTAATGAGTAGATCTCTAAGGCATTGCCACTAACCATGTCATTGGTCTTAGGTATGCACATGCTTATACAGAATTTGTTTAGTTTCTTTAATGGAAGTTGGCAATTTTCAAATATGTACTAAAATATATTAAAATGCATATATTAAAAATGATGTGACCTATTAATGGTTAATTTTATCATTAACATTTTTAATATTAAACCAAATTTGAATTATTGGAAGAAACATATTATATTTATTAGTATTTCATGTAGGATCTTTGCATCAACATTTACAAGGTTAAATTGATAGCAGCCTTCTCTCTCTGCCCTATCTATGTACGCTATTGCTACTGAGACTTTGCTGACATTGTGGAAAATGGGAAAATTTGCTTCTATCTCAATGCCTGGAATCAGTTTTAAAATAGATTTTTTTTTAAGTTTTGATATAATTGTCAGTCATATGATAAATGGCAAGTGAAAAAAGTTAGAAAACTGACTAAAGAAATGTGTCAAAACCTTGAAAACAGACTTTTCTCCTTTAAACTTCTGAGATAAATGAGGATCAGGCTCCAGAGAAACGAGTGTCCTCTATTATTCATCTGCACAGGCGGTATCACTGTGCGTGTGTGCACACTGCGGACACACCATTTTGCTTTTGATTGCTCAAATACTGGGAAGAATATGGATAACATAGTACCAAGCCTGTATTTATTTAATTTTTAAGGTTCAAGCATATAAGCTTTCAATATATGATAAATATTATTACAGTTCATTTTCAAAGAGAGGCATTACTGCCAACACTGCCTTTATTGCTATATTAATTGCCATTTTCTCACACAGAAGAGAACATCAGTGAGGGGAGAATATTTTATATCCTACGTATTGATATATTGAGAAGATAACAAGTTAATCTTTGTGGCTGGTGCTTGTGATCCCAGCTACTCGGGAGGCAAAGGCAAGAGGATTGCTCAAGTCCGTGACTTTGAGGTTGCTGTGAGCTATGATACCATGACACTCTACACAGGGCAACAGAGTGAGACTCTCTCTCAAAAAAATAAAGAAATGAAAT
Source organism: Galagoides demidoff (assembly GCA_963574575.1). NCBI lineage: Eukaryota > Metazoa > Chordata > Mammalia > Primates > Galagidae > Galagoides > Galagoides demidoff. The sequence goes on from CAUYQV010119042.1 coordinate 39,875, forward strand.
AAAAAGCACAATCTCATAAATTTGAGAGATGATGACCTTATTAATCAAATTACATATCCAAATTGCTCTTGAACTAGGAAAAAAAATCATTAAAAAGTACCCTTTGCCCTCTCACTTAGTAAGGATCAAGAGTCCGAATGAAAACTTAGCCCTGTAAATAGGACTGTTTATTAGACATTTTTGCTGTGCTTTGAATTGTCGTTCTAGTTTGCACAGATCACATCCTATTCTACCTCATCTTAGCAATGAATGAAGAATTATATGTGGTGAATGATTTTGTTTTTTCATTGATGCAAATTAAATATGATCATGAGTTCAGGTTTCATTTTCCAAAATTACATAATATAGTAGAACAATTCTAAAATGATGATTTTGGACACTTCCCAATCAGATATAAAGTGTTTTGTGTAAATGAACTCAAGATTTCATGTCCTATTTTGCTTTGGTTTGAATATGCAAATGCTAAAGATAACCGGTATGTTTAATGCTGTGGGTATGAAGCACTGAATTGGGTCCATTCTATGAATAAGACAAAATTAACTTAAAGGCAAACTTCCACAGAAATGTTAGGCAAAGATTTAGTCCCTGAGGAAGCATAATATTCACCATGCTCTCTACACAGTAGGCATTCTGTCACAGTCTGGTAACCACACAGTGAGCTAAGGCACCCCATGGCAGCAGTGACCTTGCAGGAGCAACATGGGGTATTCCGAAATTTTAAGAAAATATAATATCATTTGTTGAATGCCACATCAACTACTGTCCTCTGTGAATCTGGGAGTTAGGGGGTTACAGTGAGAACAGCCCTGAAATATCACCTGGATATCCAAAGGTAGCACACATGCCACTCATTTGGGATTTGTCTGTTTTTGTTTTTTAATAGAAAAATCATTCTCTTCCATCAATCCACTATCCACCAACCATTATCTTCCTTTCCCAGTGGTGCAGTTATAAGAGAACTTGGCTATTCCTCATCATACTTGCTAGAAACAAGGATTCATTTTTTTTTTGTTTTGGTTTTTTTCCTCTTAACAATTTTTTTTATTAAATCATAACATGTATACATGAATGCATTTATGGGGTACAATGTACTGACTTTATATACAATTTGGAATGCTTACATCAAACTGGTTAGCATAGGCTTCACCTCATTAATTATTGTGTTAAGACATTTATACTCTACTCTTAATAGATTTGACATCACACTGTACCCCATGACAGTATCAATGTACACAGCTATGATCTAATAAAAAAAAAAAGAAAGAATGATAGTTTTTTGCTTTCTTAAAAATAAAAGTCATACTGTGATATTATGGGTACCTTTTTAAAATCTGGGTCCGTAGTTTTCTTACATAGCAATAATAAGCAAAAAATGCTTTAGGTTGTTACCTTTCAAAGAAAACTTTTCTCCCCACTTTGGCATAATTCCTACTAATTTACTTCATCCTAATGATCCCAGTAGTCATTTGAATTTGTCTCTAATTTAGTGTGACAAAGAATTTTAAGTAGAGATGAAGTTTTAGTGTTTATGCAGCATCTATACCTGTGAGTGAGATAAAGAGTAGAGCTATTTCTACAGCTATTAATGCTAGTATCATTAATAAATAAGTTTTTGAGATTATTCCACATATAATAGACATAATGCTAACACTTTGTATTTATTATCTCATACACTCAGAGTACTATTATAGTCATAGAAATTCTATGAGGTAATTGCTCTTGATTTTTATTTATAGACCTGTCAAGAACTTTGAATAGAATGAGATTTTACCCTGTTTGGAAGCTGTTAATCTTCCATAATTTCATAAACGCTGACTGAAGACACGAGGCTCTGGGAATAGAAACAAAGAATTTATAATTGTGCTGCAACTAGCAGGAATATCAGTTTGCATTGGTTCCCTTCATGTGCCAATTCCTGTGGGGGCAACAAGGAGGAGCGAGGTGGCTGCTGCTACACACAGTCAGTTCTCTTTACAGCTGGAGAATCCCTCAAGTGTGAGCTCCCCAGGGCTTTATAACGCACTACATGAAAATCTGCACTTCATTTGCCACTTTCCTCAGAGCAAAACATCCTCTTTATTGGACAGGGCAGTAAAGTTGAGCTTTGCCAAGGTGGCAGGATACAAAGAATGGCCTCCAAACAAGCATCCCTGAAGAGGAAGAATGTCCTTTCCAGTTGCACTGACACAGAAAGAAGGGATACATAGAAACACTGTGCTGCTTTCAGCCTTTGGCTGTCAAAGAACATTTCATTCTTCTCACACTAAAGAATTACAGGACAGATTCGACCACAGATGCTCCCTAGAAGGCCCATTGTCGGATGAGGGTGAGAGCAAGTTTTCCATAAAATTTCATGGAAACATAAACTCGGAGACTAAAGTAAGAGAACACTGAAACAGAATTTAAAAATATCTCATTTATGAACCAAGTTTAAAAAAGTAGTTTCCGAAACTTTTCAGCTTTAAAAATTCTACATTCTATCAGTCAAACTGAAACCTATGCCTCAGACTCTGTAGCGGTTAAAGAAACTTAATTTTAGAAAGTTCTCTGATGTGGGAATCTGATGTGGAGCTTGAAGAGAGACTAGAGATCACACAGCTCTGAAGAATAATCTCCAAGTAGGAGCATGAGGCCATTCACAGCTGAACTGGAATCAAGGTGACTCATACAGAAACTCGGGGCTGCAGAATGGAATTGTAATTATAATTAAGGAAGCAGTGAGTAGGAGTCTTGGCTCAGGCCTCTAACTTTAGCATATTGGGAGGCTGAGGAAGCAGGATCACTTGAGCCACACAGTTTGTGGTAACAGTGAGCCATGGTGATGCCACTGTACTCTAACCTGGGCAAACAGAGTGAGACCTTGCCTTAAAAAAAAAAGGCATAAAACTAGTACCATCTTCTACAATGTGAACAGAGTATAGTGATAAACAGGGCACTGTCAAAGTTGCATCAATGAAAGGGGAACTCAAAGAATACGAACTTTGCATGTTTAAAAACTGTAACAAAAAGTTGATTCTGTGGACTCAAAAGTTTCTTTATTTGAATAGTGGCTAATGAAGGGTATAGACACATCACTAGGCAAATACAGGCTTTATGAAATATAGCCCCTTTTATTCCAGGGGTATCCAACCTGTGGTCGTATGAGCTGCATGAATGCAGATTATTTGAGGACTATTTAGCTTATGTGTGGTGTCAGATGTCATAAAAAGTATGCATGGACTTTTTTTTTTTAAATCGATCATCATTTTAGTTAGTGTTTGTGACTTAATGTGTAGCCTAAGATAATTCTTATTCTTACAATGTGTGGCAGGAAAAAAAAATGATGTAGACCCGTGGGCCATGTCTTTGGTTTGCATCCATGCTCATGTGATTAATAATTAATTATTCTAGGTACTTTGACAACACAAAAGAAATGTCTTGGGTAGAATTAGGAATCTAAGCACCATCAACATTTTACATTTCTTGAAGAGACTTTCCTTCTGCTCTGTATTGAAAGTGACACCTTTTTCAAAAATAAACTCACTATGGAGGGGTGGGTTTATTTTTCAGTTTTCCATTCTGTTCTATTGGTCTATGTGCCTCTTTTTATGCCACTACCATGCTGTTTTTGGTTACTATATATCTATAGGATAATTTGAAGGCAGGGAAGATGATTCCTCCAGTTTTGTTCTTTTGGCTTAGTGTAGCTTTCGCTATTCTGGGTTTTGGGGGTTCCATATAAATTTTAGGAAATTTTTTTCTGTTTCTGTGAAGAATATCATTGGTATTTTGATGGGGATTTCATTGAATTGCAGATTGCTTTAGGTAGTATGGACATTTTAACAGTAATGATCCTTCCACTCCATATTCATGGAGTATCTTCAATAAATGGTGATGGGAAATTGGACATTCATAGACTGAAGAATGAAACTAAACCCTTGGGCAGTGGGGTTTAAGCCAAGCATTGTGGTGGGTGCCTGTAGTTCCAGATACTTGGGATGCTGAGGCAAGACAATGCCCTAAGCCCAGGAGTTCAAGGTTGCTGTGAGCTGTGATGCCACAGCACTCTACCGAGGACAATAGAGTGAGACTCTGTCTCAAAAAAAAAAGTAAAACGAAACTAAGCCCTTTCTCCTGCCATATACAAAAATCAAACCAAAATGCATTAAAGACTTAAATATAAGACATGAAAGTGTGAAACTACTAAAAGAAAACATTGGGAAAATGTGTCAGAACACTGGTCTGGCAAAGACTTCTTGAATAACACCCACAAAGCACAAGTGACCAAGCAAAACTTGACAAATATGATTATATCAAGCTATAAAGCTTCACAGCAAAGGTAACAATCAATGAAAAGAAAAGACAACTTACAGAATGGGAGGACATATTTGCAAATACCCAAGAGAATAATAATTGAAGACACAAGGAGCTCCACAATCAAGTGTATAATCAAGTGGGTATAGTGACTCAGCCTGCAATCCTACCACTTTGGGAGGCTAACTCAGGTGGATTGCTTGAGCTCAGAAGAAGTTCCAGACCAGTCTGAACCACAGTAAGACCCTGTCTCTACTAAAAATAGAAAAACTAGCTCAGGATTGTGGTGGGCATCCCAGCTATTGGGGAGACTGAGGCAAGCGAATATCTTAAAGTCCAGAGTGTGAGGTTGCTATGAGCTATGATGCCAAGTCACTAGATGCAGGGTGACAGAGTTAGACTCTGTCTTAAAAAAAAAAAATAGTGGCCAGGCGCTGTTTAAACCTGTAATTCTAGCACTCTGGGAGACTGAAACAGGTGGATTGCCTCAGCTCAGAAGTTCAAGACCAGCTTGAACAAGAGCAAGACCCTGTCTCTGAAAAAATAGCCAGGTGTTGTGGTAGGCACCGGTAGTCCCAGCTGAGGTTGCCTGAATTATGATGCCAGGGCACTCTACACAGGGTGACAAAGTGAGACTCTGTCAAAAAAAAAAGTGAATAATCAAATAATCTGATTAAATGGGTAAATGATGCTGATAATCATTTTTCATAAAAAGGCATACAAATGGCCGACAGGTATATGAAAAAATGCCCACCATCATTAATCCTCAGAGGAATGCACATCAAAACCATAATAAGATATCACCTTACCTTGGTTACAATGTTTTTTCTCAAAAAGACAGGCAATAATGAATGCTGTCAAGGATGTGGAACAAGGGGAAAACTCACACCCTGAACTTGGGAATGAAATTAGTGCATCCACTATGGAGAACATTATAAAAATGTCTCCGAAAAACTAAAAATAAACTACCACATGACCCAGTAAATCCCACTACGGGGTATATATCTGAAGGAGTAGAAATCAATCACATACCAAAAATGTACCTGCACTCCCACATTTATTGCAGCACTATTCACTGTAGCCACCATTTGCAATCAACCTAAGCATCTATCAATTGATGAATGCACAAAATCATTGTGGAACATGTCCAAGATGAAATATTATAAAGTCACAAAGAAAATTTGCAACAACATGGAAAGAACTGGAGAACATTATGTTGAGTGAGTTAAGATTAGCACAGAAAAACAAATCTTTCATGTTCTCACTCTTACGTGGGAGCTAAATATTAAAAATGTGGATCTAATTGAGATTGAGAATAGAATGATGGTTACCAGAGTCTAGGAAGGGTAATAGGGAGGTGGAAATAAAGTGGGGAGGGTTAATGGGTGCAAAAATATAGTTAGATAGTTCTGTGATAACACAACAAAGTGACTACAATCAACAATAAGCTAGGGTATATTTTAAAATAACTAAAAGAGTGGATTGGAATATTCCTAACACAAACTATGATAAATTTCAGAGATGACTGATACCCCTATTATCCTGATTTCATGAATTCATATTATATGTTTGTATGAAACATGGCTTTAATGATGATATCCAACTGTTATATATGCACATATAAAAAAAGAATAAAGAAAAACATTAAAAAGTTATTTGGTGGCTCATGCTATCTCCCATTCATATCTGTTCCCAATCCACAAATAAATCTTCATAATTTTCTTCTCCAAACCTCATCCTGTGATTACCCTGGGAAATTCCAATATCCAAATGAAAGACATATCCCTATCTCTAGAATAGTAGAGCAAGGGCTTTCAAATTCATAGCTCCAGACTTGTATATTTTACTATTAAATATTAGCTATTATTTCACAGCCTTAAAACCTTTCTCATTTTGACCTCACAGCATTTGGACAAATCCGCTCACATGGCCACTGTCTGGATTACCTAGAAGTTTGCAACCTCAGAATTTGAAATTCTAATACTCTTTATTTGGTAACAAATTCTTAGCTTTTTGATGCTGTGCTTATTTCCTCTCATGCTCTGATCCTCTCATTAGATTAACTTGTGGGTGTCCAGCCCAGCATGCCACTGTTTGATTCAAGACCACCACTCTATAAAACCCTTGATTTCTTGCTTTCCCTGCACTTGCCACATCAGGCCATTTCTTCTCAAGTAAAGGATATATATCCATTTAAATCATGGACTATTGAGGAATCTAAAAATAATCAAAACATTATAAGTTTCCACTGCTGCAAGTTTATGGTCTCTAACTTCAGAGAAAGACTAAATTTTCTGTTTATTCCATGATACCATGCTTGCCTTAAATTAATTATATACACTAACAATTAGTCTGAGCTCCAGATCTGTCTTGATTCAATATTACATTTTTGCTGGTAGTTAATAAATATACAAAAATGTCTATTGTTCACAACAAATTCAAAATTCTCCATCGATAACCAGTGTCTCCTATCACAATGAATGGTACCCCCATCCATGAAGTTTGGTGAGCCAGAAACTTAGGATACTTTCTTGTTCTTTACTCCACATAACCAGACATTCAAGAGAACAATGGATTCTGTATGCTAATATTAATTATTCTCCCTTTATGATTCTAACAAATTATCATCTAATGATTGGTCTAAATCATTATCATCTTTCACTAGAATTACTTCAATAGCACCTTACACTTTCTCCCACAAATATTTCTTGCCCGAGTTTTAGACATTTGCTCCTCTCCAGCCAGAATTATAATTTTTATTTTGCTTAAAAGCCATTAATGTTCTCCCCCCACTTTTCTTCAATTACTCTTAAAATAAAGATAGAAATCTTGTAAAATAAATTGCATAAGGTTCTGCAGAATCTGACCCAGTACCCACACACACCTCTATACCATAGTGGTGACAGTCTGCTCTCCAGCTTCTGTGGGACCCCGCCAGGTTTCCGAGCAGACTAGGGTCATTTCACTTCCAGACCTTTGTGTTTGCTATTTCCTGTCCCTGAAATATTCCTCTTTTTCCCCAATCCTTCCACCATCCAACTTCCTATCCTGCACTAATGCTTCATATCTAGCAAATATCACTTCCTTAGGAAGCTCTCCTGTGATGAACAGAGTTTACCAGGATGCTGGACAGAAATAAACACTTTATGTGGAATGAATGAAGTTTCCTGCTAAACTTCCATTTCCATTTTCATAGCAATTATTTCAAACATTCACTAGATTCTTAAAGATAATATTCATGCTAATTTTCATTCCATTTGGGGAAATTATTTCCTCCTACTCTAGAGAGAAAATAACAAGCCATCAGGGAAAGTTCTGTTAGTTTCCCACTGTCCCTGAGCACACTCCCCCTTTGCTGGCAAACTCGTCTTTGTCTATTACTGAATTTATCTTTCCTCCTCAGTCTCATTAAAAAGAGAATGGCCATGTGTTCAAGGCTAATGCTTGCATTTAAAAAAAATTGATTCAATGTCATCTTGAATCCATTGGGGCTTTATTTTATCTGCTTATCTCTTCTTTACACAATATTTTCAACCTCTCTCTTTTTTTTTAGTTCTATTCTCAAAGCATTAAAAAATGCTTACCATCCTCCAAAACTGTTAATTGACAACTTTATGTTAATTGAGAACTTTATGTTGTCCTCTATCTGCTTCGTGTCTCTAATTTTCTTCTCAAACAGCATTCCTGAAATAATAAATTAGACTGACTGTCTCTGTATTTTATGTTCCATTCACTTAAGTTCTGCAATTTGACTTTTATCTAATCATCTCATTAAAACTGCTTTTTCAAAATTCTTCAAACACTCACTGAATATAAATAAAATAAATGGTTTTCACATTTTATCACAGTTGGCCACTCTGAGCTACATGGCACTATGCTCCTGCCTGTAATCCCTGAGACTATTCTTCCCTAAACTCATGTGACACCTCTTCCTCTGGGCTGTCATCTCAGTGGTTTCACATTTGTGCCTTTGCATTTTTCAGCCCACACCTTAGAAGCTTTTTTTAAAAAAATAATAGTACACAAACTTGGCATTCTTCCCTTATTAATTTAGATGCTCTATTAAAGTAACATTTAGCCTCTCTAGCTTGCCCTTTATCTATAGCTATGCCAGTAAAAAAAGTCTGTATTTCTATCCTAGATAATATATTCTATATCTCAGTTGTTAATTAGACATCTTCACATGGCTGTTGCAAAGGGATTTCAAACTCTACATGTTAAATGCAACACATCATTTTTTTTTTTTTTTCGGTCTAAAATTCTTACCTCCTATATTCCTTATCTTCAGAAATTACACCAAGCACCCTGCAACTCAAGCTAAAATCCTAGCAGCCATTCTTTGGGTTACCTTTGTTCTTTATAACAAAATCCCTTACCAAGACAGTGACACGATCTGTCAACTTTCCTTTCCCCAAACTCTTGAAACAATTTCCTTTTCATCATGCCTTTGACATTGCCTTTCTTCAAGTCCTCATCATTAATTACCTAGAATTCTGAAACGGCTTCTTGTAATTCATTTCTTCCTCAAAATTACATATGTTGTACTGTTTTGGAATGAGGTTCCAAAAGCCTAATGTAAATTTTCATCATTTCATATAAATTATTTTTTTATCACCTCCTGAAATAAACTCTAAAGTTTTAAATGTGACCTGCCAAATTTCTCACAATTTACTTTTTCCTATCCATTGAATAACTATGCTTTGAATAAGTACATAGCTGAATAGATAATTATTTTTCACTATTGCTTCTTTTTGTTTGATTCTAGACAAACTAAATGTGTAATTCTCTCTTTATATACTTTTTCCTGCCCTTCCCTTCTTCTTTTACATATATAAGTATAATATATATAATATATATGATACACATAAAGATTGTATTCAAGGAACAAGGAAAGCATCATTCCCTATGTTTCCACAGGGAACGTAAAATTTTAACTACCAGAATTGTCATAAAAGTATCAAAATTTAGAAAACTAGCTACAAAAAAAACCCCATAAGTCTAAATTTCATCATAGTATGAAAATAGTTTCTTCAAAACCACTGAAAAGCACACATGACATTTCTAGGAACTATGAATGTATACTTCTCCGTACACCTCTCCTCCCCCCACCACCCATATATTCTTATTATACTAACACAGTCTATGCCTTACCAGAGTAAAAAATGCTATGAATATTCTCATCTCTCTGTGCTCCTTTCACGTCTGGTGATCTCTCTTCATGAAGGTGGACCTTGCATTCTATTTATCATACTGAATATTCAGTGCAAAATATGGGCCAAAAAATGTTTACAGAATGAATAGATGATGAGTGATACATTTGCTTCTTCTAAGAGCCTGATTTCACTGGATTTATTAATGTTTTATCAAGTATCTTCCTGAACAAAATGAAGTCAGACCATGGAATGAGCTCCCTACTCTAAATTTTTGTCCTTATGAAGAGGCCGCTCCAAACTCAGCTTACTTTCCTAGGGGGGATGCCCAAAGAAACAAAGAACTAAAGATAAATTGTGTAGGAAATGTAAAAATATATCACTCTTCATTTTATACTATTATAAAACAGTTACACAATTACATGAATGATGTCTAATATTAGTTAAATATTAGTGTTATAAAAATTCAATTAACTAAATTTTAATATAGACCATTTAAAAAGAAGAAATGACTATTTTTATTTGGCATTTTCTTGGAATAGTAATGCTTTTATTTTCCCAAGTAATAAAAAAATAACCACTGATTTCTGGCCAGCAGTAGTTTGATAAAAGGATTTCGAATATGACAGTGAGGTGAGAAATATATATTTATAGTACGTTACAATTCCCACCTATATAATCATATCCCTTAGTATATAGATTATGGACAAAAAAAAAAATCAAAGAGATGGTGCTAAGGTTCATGGTTTTAATAACGAAATGAAGCTGCAGTTATGCAAATAATATAAAAAGCTTTCATTGAGAGCATTCTGCAGGCTTAAATTAATCCTTTGCTCAGGTAATTATGTTTTTGTTGTTTTGTGTGTGAGTCTCATAGATTAAATTTTACAAGTGATTCCTTTTAATTTTTGAACACCTAAACCTTCAGGTATAATTTAAACAAAACACTTTCCTCATAAAGCCAAACTGCACTAAGAGATGAAAGTGGGAGCCCTGACCTTGAATAAATTCCAGAGAAGTAGTTAATGGAAGACAAAGCAATTATAGCACCACAGTGACCCATGTATCACTGAGCGAATAAAATGAGGCTTTCAGGGCTGGGGTTGGGATAGGAGAGAAAGTTACTAAGAATTATTGAAAGTGTAAGAACAGGATTTTCAAAGACATTAAAATAAAGATTCTTTATCTCATTTTAAGACTCAGCTCATTAAAACAAGATGTTTAGGAAAAGCCAGTAAAATAACCAATACAAGAACTGTCACTTTTTTCTGGTTGGAATAAGGATGTATAGCAAACAATGTATAAAATACACTTGCTGAATTTGAAGAACAAGAATGATAAAGTGACCCAGAATGTTTCAGAATAATAAAGTTTTAATTAGGTCAAGTTTATTATCTTGTAAACTTAAGAGAATATTAGTAAAACCTCTGCACACCTATAGATGTTTTAATAAAAGTATTTAGAGTGTATGTATTATTTTTCTTCATTTAATTTTCTACGTTAACTGCTGTATTAGAAGGAAGCACAGTGCGGTAAATAAAATTACGTGTGTGTGAATCTTAGTTCTTATTTTGCAATTACCTGTAGGATCATCAGCAAATGAAGAAATGGAAACTTTTAATTGGAAAGGCCTTTCCATGCTTAATGAGCAATGATTTAATGGCATTGCTGAAAAGGATACTGAAAGAATGTAAATCTTCACATTTTGATCTGTTTCATAGTATCCAGAGGTTTCAGGTGAACAAAATGTCATAATATATTTTTTTAATTTCTTCTTCAGTCTTCTTTTTCTGAGTCATGTAATTTGAACTAGGTATGAAATAAGAATAGGCCAATTAACATCACTTTAAATAGGAAAAGAAGACCTATCATGGATCAATGTGGAAGAAAAACATGATTCGATAGATATTGTTTTAGGCCTTGTTATAGCAACAAATGGTACACAATACTAAGTAAATTTGTTCATTTTTCTGAAATTCTATTTTCTTATCTAGAATATGGGTAAAAAAGTAAGCTAGATGACTTGTCAGTTTGCTTCTATCATTCTGTTCTATTATTCTGAAACTTCCCAGTAAATTAAAAATTATTTAGAAATAGTGTTCCAGATAAATTGAGCATGTGATAACTATATCGTTATATTATCTTGGCTGTCACTTAAGCAAGAATAAGGTTGTGAATTGAATGATTTAATATTATGTAGTTAATCATTTGTACTGGTTTTCTGTCATAATGACAACATGGATGTCTCATTTTATGTATAAATCAATACTAATGTGATAACTTAAAAATAAGAATTTCCCCAAATCTATGTATTTTATCATGTATTAAAAATAAATTATTGACATATGTCAATGTTACCAAAATATAGAGTTTTGATTAACTGAATTCCCCAAGTAGGTGAAATACTATTTTATCACCATGTCATTAGATATTTTAATTGTCTCGGTTCTTAAATGTTACAAGAGTTGTTGTTTTTCAAATACTGCATATTTTTATAAATGGAACATTACCAGCCACTGTCACTAAGCAAGTCTGTCAGCACTATTTTTCCAAGAGCAGGTACCTGCGTCACGTCTCTGTGTCACATATTGGTAATTTGCATTATCACTGTATCTGTCATAGTCATTTGTGAACAATGATGTCCCATGTTTCTACTGTAATTGTTTTGGGACACCAGGAATTATGCCCATATGGGAAGGTGAACTTAATCGTAAGTGCACGTGTTCTGACCCATCCACTGAATGGCCAGTCCCACCTCTCCCTGCCCCTCCTCAAGCCTCCCTATTCCCTGAGACACAGCAATAGTGGAATGATACTAAGCAATGACCCTCCCACGGCCCCCAAAACAGTGAAATTTCTCACTTTAAATCAAAAGCTAGAAGTGATTAAGGTTAGTGAAAAACATCATGACACAGGCTGACAGAGGCTGAAAGTTAGGCCTCTTGCACCAAATAGGTAGGTAGCCAAGTCGAGAATGCCAAGGAAGTTTTGTTGAAAAAAATTAAAATGGCTATTCCAGTGCACACATTAAGGACAAGAAGGAAAACAGCCTTACTGAAAACAGGGAGAAACTTTTAGCAGTCTACACAGATCAAACCAGCCACAACATTCCCTTAAACCAAAGCTTAATTCAGAGAATGGCCCAGAATCTCTTCAGTTCTTTAAAGCCTGAGCAAGATGGGGAATCTGCAGGAAAATAAAATTTGAAAGTAGCAGAGTCTGGCTTGCGAGGTTTAAGAAAGAAGCCATCTCCATAACAGAAAAGTACACCACAGAAAAACAATGACTCCCTAAGGGTCAGGAGATTAGCATTTTGTACCAATAATGGATTTTTTAAATTAAGGTAGGTACATTGCTTTGGGGAACATAATCCTACTGCCCACTTAATAGACTATCATATAGTGTAAATGTAATTTTTACATGTATTGAGAAACCAAAAACTCGTGTGACTCACATATTGCAATATTCACTTTGTCGTGATGCTCTGGAACCCAACACAAACTGTCTCCAAGGCATGGTTATATTTTAAATATATATTTGGAAACAATTTTATCATAGTTTAATACTCAACTGCAAAACTTAGGAAAATTGTAATTCTTTTTTTTTTTTTTTTTTGATACGGAGTCTCAAGCTATCCCCCTGGGTAGAGTGCCATGGCATCACAGCTCATAGCAACCTCCAACTCCTGGGCTCAAGCGAGTCTCCTGTCTC
>CAUYQV010119043.1:0-26804 GCA_963574575.1 Galagoides demidoff
AAACCCCCCACCTTAGGTGTATGTGGTTGGCGCCTTAGCCACTGAGCCAAAAAAAAAACCAAAAAAAAAACTTTTATTATAAAGACACTTATACTAGGCTATTTATTGCAGCCCAATTTACAATTGCTAAAATGTGGAAACATCCTAAATGTCCTTCAACCCAGGAATGGATTGGTAAGTTGTGGTATATATATACCATGGAATATTATTCAGCCATTAAAGAAAATGGAGATTTTGCAGCATTTGTACTAACCTGAATAGAGGTAGAACACATTATTCTTAGTGAAGCATCACAGGAATGGAGAAGTATGATTCCTATGTATTCAACTTTGATATGAGGACAATTAGTGACATAATGACACAGTGGGGCATAGAGGAAGGAGAAGGAGGAATGGGGTGAGAGAGAGGAAAAGAAGAAAAGAAAAAAGAAAACAGTGACTAATTCTCACAAAAATTGGATTTAATTTTGACCAAAGTACATTACTTAAACAAATTAATTAAAATTAATTAAAAATTAATTTTTAATTCAACTTGTTAATATGTTGTTTAGGATATTTCATCCTCATTTATAAGTGAAATATGTTTGTAATTTCCCCTTTATAATAATATATTTTCTCCAATTTTAATATCAGTGTATCCAGATTAAGTAGAATGATTTTGAAGTATTTCTTCTTTTTCTATTGTCTATAAGATTCGGCATAATCTATTTTTTGAAATTATCTTTTATTAAGTATTAGTTCTCTATTTTTTGAAACTTTGGAAAAAATAATAAGAAAAAGTTAAGTAATGACTCCATACTAAACCTCAGAGTCAAAGCATTCTATAATAAATATACTCTTATTTGACAATCTTAATGTTAATTTCTTTGCATTACTATTATTATTATTGCTTAATATTTCAATGCAGCAATTGTCTGATTTCTTTTCTGAATGCATTTATATTCGTTTGTTCTTTACAAGGTTTTTGTTTCTAGTCCTTATCTTAAACATTGTTATTGTTATTAAATTTTAAGCCTTTTTAATTTTGTGAAGGCAAAAAGTGAAAACCTAGAAAAGAAAAAGATTCAGCAAAACAGAAAAAAAAGAACATAACTAGAAATAGAGCACAAATAAAACTATGAGAATTAAAATGTGGATAAACCAGAAAAGTTTGTTGCTAATGTTTTCTCCGAACTTGACTATCTCATAACCATTAACAATTAAATGGGTAATTAAAATTTGCAAACACATAACACAATGCACATCAGCACAAAATAGTTTTATAGAGAACCTTCTTCAAACATTCAAAAATGAAATAATCATCACTTCTTGGCCTTCTGGCTAAGAGCAAGTATAAAAATGAAATAATCAGAATCTTATACAAATGTGACCAAAATTTTAAAGGAAGTAATGTTCACAAATGCCAACTTTTTTATGGGTTTACTACAACCTTGAAATCAAAATTATATAAGGAGAAATGAAGAAGGAAAACTGTAGGCCAATCATATTTCTAAAATTAGACACAAAAATTGTAAATAAAATGTTAACAAGAATCTATCCATTTACAAAGAAAACCTCTTGACTAAATTGAATTTGTCATAGGAATAAAAAATAGTTTAATGTTGGATTAATGGGCTAAATCATTTAACATTTGGTGTCTTTTGAAATTTTACAGTGTGGCTGCATTGCATTAAAAATTCTCTGATGTAGTTTGCAAAAAGATGTTAATGGGAAAAAATTAGGATCATTTCATGAGATGCAGAAAAAAATTTTTTTTTAATATTTAACATTCATTCAAGTAAAGAATTCTTAGCAAAAAAAAAAAATTTCAGCCTGCAGCCTGCCTAGCTTTCCTGCAATGCTAGACCCTGGGGATCTCCCCTGACTACCCTGCCTATCATGGCCAACAAGGAAGCAGCTTTGACCATACTGTGGAAGAAAGTGTAATCAGCAAGGAGTATAAAACATGGAAAAAGAACACCCTTTTCTTTGTGATTTGGTGATGACCAACACTCTGGAGGGGCCCAGCCTAGCTGCAGGTTAACTTCCAGATGTAACCAACCAGAGAGAAAGAGTTGAGCATTCATTGACTTACCCTGGTAACACACACATCAGGGTGAACAAATCTACCTTGTGATAGCCAGTGTGTAGCTCCCCATGACCGTGCCCAGTGTGATATGTCACACTACCACAGTGAGGAGGGAGAATCTATGGTTCTGTGAGTGGGAACTAGAAATCAATCCAGGAACTAGAAATCAATCGTGAACGAGAAATCAAGATCAACCATGAAGAAGTAAACAGGGCCAGGACCCTTGCTTCACTGCAACAAAGACTTCATCCAGTGGTGGTCTTGTTCCTGACTATACAAAACATTCTTCTACACTAGACCCTTCTGGGGAGAGTGCAATCCAGACTTGCATCTCTGTGGTCACCACATGGAGGGCTATGGATTTTCTTGGAACCCGAATCTCAGTGGGAACATAGTGCTTCAGGTGAGCACACCGCCAGCATGGTTGCACAGGAAGGAAAAGTGAGGGATGCAAAGAGCATCTTTACAGAGCATACAGCAGTAGTTGGAGATGTTTCCTGGCATTTGTATCATGAGTCTCTGTTTGGGTCAGATGCTGATGATCAGAAAGTTATGATTTGGGAAACGTGGTCACACTCAGCTGATCTCACACTGCTGAAGTGTATGGCCTCTCTTTCAGTCCTTATAGTGAGTTCACTCTTGCCACAAGATCAGCTGACAAGAATATTCCCTCATGGGATTTAAGAAATCTGAAATGTAAGTTGCATTCCTTTGAATCTTATAAGGGTAAAATATTCCAGCTTCACTGGCAACCTCACAGTGAGACAATTTTGGCTTCTAGTGGTACTGACTGCAGTCTGAATTGACAGGGATGTAAGTAAACTTGGAGAGGAATAATTCTTAGAAGACACAGAAGGTGGGACACCAGAGTTGCTGTTTGCTCATGATGGTCACACTGCCGAGACATCTGATTTCTCCTGGAATCCCCATGAAACTTGGGTGATTTGTTCTCATTAGGAACACAGTATCATGCAAGTGTGACAAATGGCAGAGAACATTTATAATGATGAAGACCAGAAGGAAGTGTGGATCCAGAGGACAAAAGTTCTACATTTATCTCACTTATTTTGATGTTAGACTTTCCCTTTTCCCCTCTCAATCCTGGGATTGATTTAACACTGGTTTTTAGACACAGAGACTTTGGCTAATCCTCTGTAATACTTACTACCAACAATACTGTTAACCCAAACAACGGGTGTTTTCTAAGTAGTAACTGGAGGACTTGATTCAGCAAAGCTGTAGACTCGCATTTAAATTTTCTTTCAGAATTCTGGTAGCAATCCTAGGTCCAAAAGTAGTTATAGAAAGGGAATATTATGTGTGGTGATTTTTCTTCTTATACCATATCTCCAAGTTTTGCACACTCATTTAAGTAAAGGCTAGAGCAAGGTCGGAATAGAGCCAAAACCATGTTGGTGTCTGAGCCATGAAGTATATACATTGTACAAGTTTTCATTTTTATTCAAGAAATAGGGGAGATGTTAGTCATATAAATTCCTGCTTTAAAATCTTCACACCTGACTCCCTAGAATGCACATTTTCCTGTATAAACCAGTCTTGGTTTTGAACTTTATCTAAGTGGAATAATTTAATATGCGTTCTTTTTTGGTCTGTCTTTTTTCATGGCGCAGTTTGTTTTTTCTACTACATTTTTAAAACATCTCCTTTCTTTACCTTTATCATTTTGGTCTCTGCCAAAAATTTATACATTTATTCTTAAAGACTACCTTTGTTTTGAGCACAAATAAGGTGGTGATGGAAGACAAACATGCTGGTTTTAAGTCACAAATGATTTGGACATTGATTACCCCTGAAACCACCAGTCTGATAATAACTAATATAAGGGATGCATGGAAGCAAGTATAATAAAAGACATTTCTGTCAATCGTTATTTTGAGTGCAGGAGCCAATTGGGTCTCACTTGTAACTGGTTCCTTTCTGCTCTGTAGCCTGAGAGGAAGAATAATCAGTGGAGAAAGGAAGGATCATTTGAGTTTATATATGATGATTTATGACAAGTGATTTATATAATCAGCAGCAATCAAATATTGTCCATATATTATATACTTGAGAAGACAAATTTAAAAATATAATGAATTTATGACAATGTTACTCTCCCAATAGAATGTTATGATTATCTTTTTTCCTTTTTGCTTACAGCAGAGCTTCTTTACACATTTCTCTTGTTTTGAGCATAGAGAACAAAATTCTCCTGTCTTGTAAGGGAACACATTTTGGTAATTTCCTCTGTAAAAAAGAGAGACATAGATTAGCCAATTAACTATTAAATTCCTTATTTTACTGTATGCATTTATGCAAGTCGTGATTATTCAGTAAGTCATGAATGTTAAAAAGGAAAAATAGGCTCGGCGCCTGTGGCTCAATCTGCTAAGGCGCCAGCCACGTACACCTAAGGTGGTGGGTTCGAATCCCCAGCCCGGGTCCGCCAAACAATGATGGCTGCAACCAAAAAATGGCCAGGCGTTGTGGCGGATGCCTGTGGTTCCAGCTACTTGGGAGGCTGAGGCAGGAGACTCGCTTGAGCCCAGGAGTTGGAGGTTGCCATGAGCTGTGATGCCATGACACTCTACCCAGGGGGATAGCTTGAGGCGCTGTCTCAAAAAAAAAAAAAAAAAAAGGAAAAATAACCTTTGTTCCAATTTTATGTTCATTTCTTCTGTGAAAAGAAACTATTAAAACTGTTATTTACACATGGCAGTTAGATTCTTGAATATTCTATAGATCACCAATTAGATGCTAATCTAATGTAATTATTTCTACGACAGCCACAAAGATTTTTGTCATAGACACAATGATTATTTCTTAGTTTTGTAAATGGAATAAGTAAAATTGAAATTGCAAATGAGTTAAAAGTACAATATAATGGTTTTATCTGGTTATATTTGATGATATAGCAAAAAGTTTGACAGCTGTTAAGCTTGGATTTCAGTAATATAACCCAATACATTTTAGCAAACCTCTTCATTTCTATGAAGCTTAGAAATGTTCTTTGTCAGGTTGTTTTGACTATTCTAAGTAAGCAAAAAAAAAAAACATAATAATATGAGTAGCATTGCCTTAGACATAAGAATATGTCACAAGAATATGACAAAATTTACTTGATCCATTCATCTGTTGATGGACATATGGGTTGTTTGAGTTTTTGGTTACTACAAATAAAGTTGCTGTGAATATTTCGAGCGTTCATGTATAAGTTTTTATATGGGCACAGATATAACAGTGTGAGAATTCCAGGTCCTTCACATTATCTTTGGCATATAAAATCCTATTGTTTAGCCATTTAAATCATTGTGTAGTGGAATTAATTATAGCTTTAGTTTGTATTTCCCTAATGACTAATGTTGAGCGTTTCTTCATGAGCTTATTGGCCACTCATGTATCTTCCTTGTTATTTTTGTGGCAATTATTAAGATTAAGTTTGACATTTTCTTAGTGGTGAGTTGTGAGAGTTCTTTCTATATTTTCAGTATAAGTCTTTTATTTGATATGTTTTGTAGAATTTCTTTGAGTATGTGGCTTGAATTTTCATTTTCAGAACAGTGTATTTGAATAGAAGTTATTTTCACTTTTAGTGACATATAATTTATCAATTTGTTCTTTTATGGATCATGATTTTGGTATGGTAGTTAAAAAAATCTGTGGCTACCTAAAGGTCACAAGCATTTTTGTTAATGTTTCCTTCTAAAGTTTTTTATGGTTTTAGGTTTTACACTTAGGTCTTTGAAATGGATTCATTTCTCGTTAGCTTTCGCTTATAGTGCAGATCTAAGTTATCTTTCCCCATATGATTATTACAGTACCATTTGTTGAAAAATATTTTTGCATTGCATTGTCTTTGTGCATTTGTGAAAATCAGTGGAATGTATGTTGTTAAACATGTGGATGTATCGCTGGACTCTGCTTTCTGTTCCACTGATCTATTTGTCTACCTTTACACCAATATAACAATGTCGTGATTATTCAGTGCTTTTATTAATTCTTGAAAAAAATGATATAATATAGTATTAGCCCTTCAAGTTTGTTCTTTGTCAGGTTATTTTGACTATTCTAAGTCCTTTAAATTTCTATGGGAATTTTCTGGTCAGTTTATCAATTTCTACAGTTAAATCCTGCTGGGGTTTTTATTGGGATTTTCTTAAATTAGATCAATTCAGAAAAAAATGGCATCTTAAAAATGTTAATCTTTCACTGAGATTCACTTTCATATGTGCACTTTGGTGTGGATCAATCTGTGCCAACCTGGTATTGAGCACATGCGTTTGTTTTTCCATTCTGTGAAGTTTCACTTAGAAACTGGTCTACAGTTCCATCTAGGTTGTCACAAAAGATACTAAATCTCCATTCTTAATGACTGAGTAAATACTCCACAGTATGCATATACCACATTTTATTAATCCATTCATGTACTGGAGGGCACTTGGATTGTTTCTGTATTTGTGATTGTGAACTGTGCGGTTATATCATACAAGTGCAAGTGTCCTTTTTATAAAATGATCTTTTCCCCTTTGGATATATATCCAGCAGTGGGGTTGCTGAGTCAAATGGCAGGTCCACTTTATGTTCCTTGAGGTATCACCATATGATTTTTCTTAGAGGTTGTACTAGTTTGTAGTCCTGCCAACAGTGTATCTGTAAGAGTTCCTTTCTCTCTACATCTACACATCTGTTATTTTGGGGTTGGGATTTGGTAAGCTCCTTGGATCTGTGACTTTATAATTTTCATTAAGTTTGGAAAGTTTGGGGCCATATTTATTGAAGTATTTTTCTATCCCAAACCACTTTCAGGAAATAAATTTCCACTAATCTTGTTTTCACAACTAACTAATGCACTTTTTATCCTTTTTGAATTCCTTTTTCCTCTGTGGATTCCATTTGGATACTTTTTATTGTTATGCTTTTTAATTTGCTAATCTCTTTTTATGGTATGTCTAATCTGCAAATAACCTCAATTAAAAAAAAACTCGAATACTGCAGATCTGTTTTTAATATCTTTCATATCTCTGCTTAACTTTTGAAAACATTGAATATAACTATTTTAATGCCTTTCTCATACTATTATGTGTCAGTTCTGCATCAGTTTCAAGCATTGATTATCCTCCTAATTATAAGTCTTATTTTTCTGCTTCTTTGCGTGCCTGATAGTATCTGATTAGATGTAAGACGTTGTAAATGTTAGGAGCTTACTATTGCACATTTCTGTAATTCTACTTGAGGGCGTTATTTTTTTGAATGCAGTTAAGTTACATGGGAACATTTTAATCTTTTCAGATTTCAATTTATGAATTGTTAGGCGGGTCCAAAGCAGTCATGTTCTACTGCCTGTGTTGAGTACCAGAAATTTTTCTTACATTTCCTTCAGGTGACTCTTACCTTGACCTCAGGTCATTTCCATCCACACATACTACTAAGTATTGCAGATTGCCTGTGTTCTCTGTAGGTAACTCTCCCTGGTACTCTTTTCCATGAACTTGAACTGTATAGGTTTTCCTCAACTCTTAGCTCATTTCTTCAACTCAGGGAGTCTGTCAGCCTCTGCCTGAGTTCCCTGTCCATGTGCCAAGGCCTGCAAACTCTCTCAGTGAGGACATTGAAGCAATTATAGGGCTAACTTTGTTTTTCCTGTTTCTCAGAGATCATAGCCCTTTGTTGTATGATAACCTGTTTCTTCAAAACAGATGCTTTATATATTCTGCCTGTTTTCTTTTCTTGGTTGTTGTTTCTGTTGGTAGGGTGTGTTGGCCCCAATCACTTAGCCAGGAGTGATAAAACAATATTCTCTTAGGTTTCTGAAAGGCCTATAAGAAATGGGCTATGTACATGTACATGATTTGTTTCAAACCCCAAATCTGTCTTATTCAAAGCAACATGGTGTTTTACTGTAACATGAGCCTTAATCCACTATTAATTATTTTTGTCTTTCCCTATCAGATTCAGTGATTAGTCTTGTTGAGAGAAAAGATGGTAATAAGTAAGTGTCAGCAGTTCTGCAATTTATCCTGTATTTATAAAAATTGTATTCTGCCCCAGGCTTTGAGGCTGTGTAGTTATCTTTTTTTTTTTTGCTTCTGAGAAGCAGTGTAAGAAAATATGGATACACACACACACACACACACACACACATTTCTCTCTATAGTAATCTTGGTATATCTCAGTTCCTTTTTGCCAATCCTGTGTGTTTGCTTTTTGTCTTTGTTTTGATCTTTTTACATTTAATTTTTTAATGTTATTTGTTGAAGAGTTGGGCTATTAATTATTTCGTATTTTTCATAGACAGATCCATGAGGACTAAGTCCTAGAATTTCACTTTTGGATCCTCCTTTTAGGGATAAGCTGTATTTCCATGTAAATATGCAATTATCAGTGAGACAATTAAAACTTCTATTATTCATTTACTAAGATAATACATTTTACCATCATTCTTAACCATTTTTCATTGCATTTATATTATATCAGAGAGGTAAACACCAACTATTTTGTGTTTCAATATTTAGATATTACGTAATGTTTATCTTTTTGTTTACTTAACAATCTCCATCTTTTTCATTCTAAAGTTTAGATATTTTATGACAGATATAGCTCTTCTTTACACAAAACAATATTCTATCACTTCTTCTATTTTCACATTTTTCATTTTATTAGCATCGTAAAAGGGAGACTTATCAAAAATTAGTTTGTGTCTAGCATAAGAGCCTGTTCTCAGAAACCATCATTAACGTTAATTTCAGTTTAAAATGTTTTTGAAAGAAAAATAACTTACGTAGGTCCATAGTTGCATATAAATACCACAGTTGAAACTCCAAGGTTAGGACACTTGGCGGCTGCGCAACCAATTTTGTATGTATTGGCCCACACTACCTATAAGGAAAGGAACTTAAAAATACAATATGCAAAACAAGTCTATGTATATAAACGTGGGTATAGCATAATATAGTCATATTAACAAAAAATACATAAATATTTATTGCAATTTTGTGTAATTTCTAATATTTGGTATAAAATGATTATTTTAATGCTATTTTCATGAGGGCTACTTAGCTAGTTTTTCATAACTGAAAATTCTTATAAATCAAAAGAAGATATAATACAAAGCCAAAACATAGTATACAATATAGCCAAAATTACAATTTATTTCTAGGTGATTTGTGAAATATATTTTAATTCTCTCTGGCCTTATCATACTAACAATATCAAAGTAATACTACAGATAAAGACCTTAATTTACTTTTGTTTTTCTCAGAAAAGTTCTACAAAATTTATGATAACATTTTACATTTTAAATTTTTGGTATTAGCCATATTCTCACCTTTCTCAAGTTACAAGAGACAGGCAAGAATTAAGAACATATTGAGATGATTTTAAAAAATGCATTCCCTAAGGATGGTAAATATTTTAATTTAGTTACAAAGAATAGTAAAGTTATTCAAAAGAAAGATGATTTCAATGAAAAACTAGCCACAGGAGAGCTATAAAGAGGTGAAGAACATTAGTAGTCCTTTGTGATAATGATTTAGAATAAATTTTTCTTCTTTTTCCAAAAGAACAAAGGAAAAATACGGATTTTTCCCCATCTAAAAAATAATCCAAGAAAATTTGATAAAGAATAGATTTTGACACCACATTTTCTGAACTCATTTATTTTATGCTTCTATTAGCAAAATGTATTAAACTAAAGTGTGCATTAGTCACTTTTTTCAATGGCCTTCTTATAGCCAGAACCAATAATTTTGCAAAACATTTTAATGCTCTTTGGTTGCCTGGGAGGCAACAAAGTGCAGTGAAAAGCACAGTAAACTGAGATGTGAGCAAGGAGCTCTGCAAGAAGGCAGAAGTTAGAGGGAAGAGTACTGAAGAGGTGAGAATTGTACAGTGACACACTGTGACATCTGCAGAAGGCCCTCAGCACCTGCTCACAGAGTACATGTCGTAGCATGCATATGAGCAAAATAGTCTGGGCTTGGGAAAGAATCACCTATCAATCAGAACTAAAGGAAACATACTACATAAATAAGTTATTAAATAAAAATATAAAGAATAGAGAAAACAATACCAAGGTTTACGCAAAGCCAGGAGTCTCTAAACTGGAAAACTTCATAATTCTTAAGGCACTGGGTAGAGTATGAGGAATAATCTTGCCTCTATATTGACGCTATCCTAAACACGGTTTTCCTTCTACTTCATATATTTTAACTATAAGCAGACAACAAAAGGATCAAATAAATTTCAGGTAACTTAACTATACCCCAGAAGACGAATCAAGTATATTTATAGGTACACAAATAAATCTAGCACTCAAAAAGACAAGAGTTACAATGTTGGGAGTATAATAAAATTTACTCAACATGATAAAAGGCAGAAAAATTTGGTTCATAATGAAGTAAAAAATCAATCCATTAAAACTAATCCAGAGCTGCCACTGATGCTTAAAATATTAAAATAATCATTATAACTGTATTCTATATGCTTAAAAAGCAAGATGAAAGATCAAGCATACTAGGTACATTCATTGAAGATAATTTACAAAACCCCACAAATCAATAAATATTATAGAAGAAAAGATGGTGAACTTAAGGGCATAGCAATAAACGTGTCTGAAATTAATCACATGGAGAAAAAATTCAAGACATAGAGTCAAGAGTATCAGTTAACTGTGGAACAACTTCAAGTGGCCTTTTGCATAGGTGACTAGACTCCAGGAAGAAAAAATAAAAAAGAAAAGAAAGAACTATTTTGAGAAACAATGGTGAATTTGGCTTAATTACAGAATTAGAACTCCAAGAAGGCCAGGAAGAAAACTATATGGTAAATTGTTATCAAATTCCTCAAGATCTATGGTAAAGGAAAATATTTAAAGCAGTAAGTTAAAAAAAGACACTTTTCATACAAAGGATTAAATAAGACGGTTACAGAATAAAATACTTTTTGTTGGAAGCAATGCAAGTAAGATTGACAGTGGAGAAAGCTTTTCATGTTCAGAAAAACAAACGCACTATATAGAATTCTATTCCTGGTAAAATATCTCCTAAATAAAGATGCACTTTTTTGAAACTAAAGGAAACTCAGAAGAAAATACTAAAAAAAATTTGTCTTATGATGGAAGTGAGCACAAATAAGATCCAATTCATAAGATATCAAATATTTACCTGTGTATAATGTCCACAAACTTTGGAACATGACAGTTTCTCAAAATTATAAAATGCAGTTTCATTATACCAACTAGTAATGGCAACTTGTGGTGAAAAAATACCTTCTCCACCTGCCCATAAATTTTCTCCGACAAATTTAAAACCTGCGTGACATCCATTTGCTCTGTCTAAACAGTCGTTATGTGCTATTTTGCACTTGTGTGCCCATGCACTTGCCGTCTTTGCTAAATCTTTGTCCCAGCCCTGAAAGATAAAAATAATTTAAATTTAATTGTGCGTATTTATTTACATTAAATTACTATAATAACTGTAATCAATTACACTTCACTTAGATTTGTTCTTTTAATAAAGTATAGTTTTCTTTTGGTATTTAGAATGTTCACAGTTAGTCTTTTTTTTTTTTTTTTAGTTCTAGTCCAACGTGTGGCCTGTCGGCCCATGCAGATTATGTGAGGAATTTTTTGCTTACCTGTGGGGTCAGATATTGTGAAAATTATGCATAGACTGTTTTTGTTCATCAACTTTCACTAATATGTGGCATGGAAGAAAAAGGCTAGACACTTCTTATTTAATATATATGACAATTCATGGTCATACATGTATTTCTAGGACTGGGCAGATAGACTGGTACATTACAGACACCCAACAAATAAATCTGAATGTGATTAAAATATGTCTGAGTTCAAAGTCTAATAATTCAGAATGTCATGGAAAAAAAACTGTGAATACAAAGAAAATAATTTCTTTAATTTGATCAAGGATAGCTACAACTCTCCCAGAAAACTTCTCTATATAATGATGAAATGCTAAAAGATTTTCCCCAAGATTGGAAAAGAAACAAGATGTCTGCCCTCTTACTTCTATTTAACATTGGACAAAAGATAAGGTAGTATAATAGTTGAGCTAGAAATACACCTGATGAAAGATACAAAATATATAAAGATTGGAATCTGTCAATATTCACAGATGGCATTTGTGGATAGAAGAGTAGTTAAACAAAACTATAAGAAATAAGTGAAATGGTCAAAGTTGCCAGATACAAGGAAAATGTACAAAAAATCATTTGTATTTCCATATACACTCCATAAATAGCTTCAAAAAGATCAAATATGTATAAGTGATATTGAAGATCTCTAAAGTGAAAACTATAAAATATCACTGAAAGAAATTTTAAAAGACTTAAACAAATTGAGAGAGAGACAGAAAATGTTCATGGACCAGAAAAGTCAATAATGAAAACAATAATGATCTTGATATTTAATTTATTTATAATAAAAAATCCACATGGCATTTTTTGGTGGAAATTGATTATAAAACTTATATGGAAATTTAAAGGACCAAGTATAGCTAAGACTACTTTTAGAAGTTAGAACAAAACTGGAGCCTTCCTCTCCCACATATTAAGGTTTATAACAACGATTAAGATATTGTGGTACTGGCTCAAGAATAGACAGCCCAGTGGAACTGAATAGAGTCCAGAAACAACTTATGACAAGAGTGATGATCTCAATGTAGTTATTATTACCAAAATTTAAAAAATCTTTCTATATTGAACTAATTATAAATTGACCAGTGGTGAGGTCAGGCTCTTGTCCCCATCACCCACCCAAACTACAAATGAGTACACTTTGAACCCCGCAGCTAATTCTTCATCCCTCACCCTCTGCCACCTTCCCCTCTTTTTAAATCTCCAACATTCATTGTGCCACTCTGCGTGTCCCTTCAAAGCCATAGTTTATTTCCCACTCTTAAGTTAGAATACTCAGCTTTATTTTTCTATTTCTGAGTTACTTCACTTAGGATAATAGCCTGCGTTTCCATCCACACTGCTGTGAAAGGCATCATTTCATTCTTTCATATGGCTGTGTGGCACTTCAAGGTGTTATGTGTATACTCATGTACATATATACAACATAGCACACATACATGAGATTTTTTTCATTCACTTATTGGTTGATGGATGCTTAGATTGATTCCATATCTTTGAACTTGTAAATTGTGCTTCAATAAATCCAAACATAGATATCTTTAGACATAATGTGTTTTCTTTGGGGTTGATACCCAATAGGAAGATTGCAAGTAGGATTAAATAGTAGATCTACTTTTAGTTTTTGATAAATCTCAACACTGATCTCCATAGAGTGGTACTAATTTACATTCCTACCATCAGTGTGTGTGTTCCTCTTTCATTGTATCCATATCAACATCTATGGGTTTTTGACTTTTTAATTATGGCTATCCTAATTAGAGTAGGACGGTATCTCATTGTGCATATAATTTACATTATCTGATGACTAGTGAAGTTGAACATTTTTTCATCTTAATTGCCCATTTGTAGATCTTCTTTCGAAAAATGCCTGTTCATGTCATTTACCCAGTTTTTAATAGAGTTCTTTCTTTATTTTTGAGTTATTTGAGTTCCTCGTAGATTTAGATTCTGTATATTAGCCCTTTATAAGATACATAGTTTGTGAATATTTTTTCCAATTCTATATAGGTTGTCCATTTACTCTTTTGATTATTTCCTTTGCAGAAGGAAGGAAGACTTTTAGTTTAATTAAGACTCATTTGTCTAATTTGGTTTGGGTTGCATTTACTTTTGGGGTCTTAGTCATAAATTCTTTGCCTAGATCAATGTCCAGAAGTGTTTTTCCTAGGTTATTTCCTAAGACGTTTATGGTTTCAGGTCTTACATTTAATTCTTCAGTCCATCTTGAGTTAATTGATGGCATCCAGTTTCATCCTTCTGCATGTGGCTATCCAGTTTTCCCAGGGCCATTTATTGAATAGTGTGTTCTTTATCCAGTGTGTTTTTATCTGCTTTGCTGAAGATCACTGGTTGTAGATGTATTATTTCTGGATTCTCTATTCTATTCCATTGTTCTGTGTGTCTCCTTTTATGCTAGTACTATGTGGTTTTGGTTACTATAGCCTTGCATGTAAACTGAAGTCAGGGAATGTGATAACTATTGTTTTGTTCTTTTTGCTTTGAATTGCTTTGGCAATATGGGATCTTTTTTGTTTCTATATTAATTTTAGAATTTTAAAAAACTGATTCTTCCAAACCATGAGCATACAATGATCTTTTCTTTCTCCTTCTCTCTTTCTTTCCTTTTTTTCCCTTTCCTTTCCCTCTCCTTTTCCTCTTACTTTCCCTTTTCCTTTCTCTTTCTCTCTTCCCCCCTCTCTTTCTTTCCCTCCCTCTGTTTCTTTCCTTCTCGTCTAGAATGTCTTTCAATGGTGATTTGTTTTTCTATTTATGGAGATCTTGTACCACCTTGGCTAGATATGTTCCTAGGTTTATTTTCATTTGTTTTGTTTTTGGTACTAATTGGTAAATAGGATTGATTTCTTTATTTGCTTCTCAGTTGGTAATTATTACTGTATAGAAATTCTGTTGATTTTTGTATGTTGATTTTACAACCTGAGACTACTATATGTATGTGTGGATGGTACAAAGAAATGATATTGAGTAATAAAAACAGTGTAGTGGTCAGTGGTCAAAAATTCCTTAAAGAACTGCAAGAAATACAGCTGTATTGAAGTATAATTGGTATAAAAAAACTGAACATATTTAATATATTCCAACTGATGAGTTTAGACATATGCAAACACTCATAATAACATCACCACAATCAACATAATAGAGCATAATTCAACATCTCTCAAACTTTCTTCATGTCCTTTTGTTTTTTTGCTTGCTTCTTTTGTGGTAGAATACTTAATATAATATCTACTTTCCTCATAAATTTTGAAATTGTCAATACTATATTGTTAACCATTGGTACTATGTTGTACAGTAGAGCTCTAAAGGTATCCTCATCCAGGATACCTTTATACCTTTGAATAACAACTCACCAATTCTCCCCCTCCCCTGGCAAACACTATTACATTTTTTGCTTCTGTGAGTTTGAATATTTAAGTATGTCATATAAGTGGAATCATGAAGTAATTATTCTCCTGTGACTGACTTATTTCACTTAACATAATATCCTTTAGGTTCACATATGTTGTCAAAAATGGTAGATCCTCCTTATTATTTCTAAATCTTGGTTTTTGTGAATAGTGTTGCAATGAACATGGGGCTGTACACATCTCTTCAAGATCCTGATTTCAATTCTTTTGGTTATATACCTAGAAGTGCAAATGTTGGATTATGATAGGTCTATTTGAGACTACTCTGAAAATTTGTTTTCCATAGCTGCTATACCATTTTATATTCCCAACAACAGGGACACAAGGAAGTGTCTTTACATCCTTGCCAACACTTTTTATCTTAAATTTATTTATGTTATTATTAATTACTTTTAACACAATAAACATTTGCAAATGAAGAATGATAAACTGAATATAAAAGTCATATTAAATGAAAAAAATAAGGAAGAAATAAAAAGTAAATGAATGCTAATGCCCTTAGTTTGAAATAACAAGAGAATTTTTTTCTAAGCAGAATGTCACACTGTAGCTCTCCGCATTCCATTTGAACACTGGCAGGTAACATATTTCTGTCAATAAAAAAAGGAGTCTGAAAATACACCGAAATACTATTTTCCTAGAAATCTTAAAATCTGATTTCAAATTATTATATCAAATTGAAAAGCAAGGTTGCATAATTTTTGCTATTCACAGGACTGTGTTTAGCAAACATGTCGATGGCACAAAATATGTTTGCCTTAATTTGAGCTTGCCATAATTTCAGTTTCAGTTGGAACGCTATTATGGTTTCAAACATTGTATTGATAAATCGGTGAAATTGGTTTTCACCTTGACGCATGTGTAATGGCTTTCGAGTGAGTGAGTAAATCCACTAAAAATGCTAAATCTGTTAGCCAGTTTTCATCCTCGAGTTCTGGCACAAATTTGGTATTTGATACCATAAATGACTTGATAACATGTCACAAATCATAAAATGTTTCCGAAATTTGGCCTCAACTAAGCCATCTTACTTCCGAATACTTTTAAGGAATTCCTGGTATTGGTGAGGATTCAGTCTCTTGACCTTTATGGAAATCAAAGTCTTGATGATGATCTGCATAGCACATCAGGTTTTGGGTGGCAATTGCATCATCTTCTATTAATTTTACAAGTCCCTCTCTTTTACCAACCATCGCTGGAGCACCATCAGTAATCATACCAAGATAAGCTGATAATAGGCAAAGAAAATCATTTTAACATATTTTTTACTGCTTTGTATAAATCTCTTGACATAATTGTGTCTTTCATTGCCACTAAAGGAGAGATTTCTTCAGCGACATTGTATCTGTCATCAATATCTCTAACAGCAATGGCAAGTTGAGCCATATTTTTAGCATCAGTGCTGTCATCCATCTCCATAAGATTTTATACTATCAGTTTACCCTCCAAACTTCTTTTGATAGATTTTCCAATTTCTTTACTTCACCTGACTATAGTCTGGGAGATAGACTGAATTCAGAAATATCCCCCTTTTTCCCAGGGAAAATTGTTTCTGCCATGCTCTCCATACATTGCTTAATAAACTCACCATCAGTAAATGGTTTTGATTCTTTTTCCTGTTAAATATGCTACCACATAACCAGCTTTTGCAGCAGAATCCAGCTATGTTGTAGCATAAAAAATACATTTTTTTTTTTGTTGAGAAGACAGACTTTTTTTCAGTTCTACTGTTTTGTCCTTATGACACAATCCTTCATCTGCATCAATTTGGCAATGTGTTTTTGCATATAAAACCCCTTTTGAATTATAGTCCTTGAAAACTTGTACAAATTCCCTTGCACAAAAATCCTTTAGATTAAGCAGAGTGCCTTACTATTTATTTGCCTTAACAAAAAAGTAGTTCTCTGTCCACTTTTCATTGAACAATCTTCCTTCATTTGTCATTTTTCTTTTTGGGGGGTCTATTTTCTTTTGAGACATTGTAGAAGGCCTTACTAGGGTTAAAATGTAATGATAGATAAGGGACTAAGTGCTACAGGCATATGAACCACCACCAAAGCATATAAATACCCTTAATAACCAAATAAGAATGCTTACCTTATGTCTAAATAATATTAAATGCCTAATGTTGCAATGGTAGGTTAAAATACTATTGATAATCTCTGCCTTGCTGTGTGATTGCCAACACATGTAATGTCTGATGGCTTTACCTGATTGGCTTGGAAGGTACACAGGGAAGCTGCCCACTGTGGTAAAACTGAAGCCACGTATGTGTACCATAACAGGAACATACATATGTTTACCTTACATAACATTGTGACATGACATTGTCATCTACAAAGTTCACATCTGAGAACTGTGCAATCAAGTTCCACCAAAACAATCACCAAAAAAAAAAATCTCATAATGTTTTAATTAAGTTTATGATTTTGAGTTGGGCTGCATTCACAGCCATCCTGGGCTACATGTGGACTGTGGTTCGGCATGCTTACTCTAGATGTGAAAATATTCATAATTAACTTGTCATGATCTACCTGGAAATACTATGGTAACTGTTAACAAGGAGTGTAAGGAACCTTTAACAGAATGCTTCTATTTACCTCCACTTCATTCTTTGTGCTTTGGCTATACTGCCTTTTGCTTCTTCATCATTATAAACTCCACAATACATTGTTATTACGTTTATTTTAAATAGTCAATGCTATGAAAGAAATATGAAGAACATTTATATTTAATCCCACATTTACTCTTTTTATCATACTATATATAATGAACTTCTTTTAAGAGATATAACTGATATCACTATTAATACTAGCATTTATAAATTTAGTTTAAAAAACTAAATTCATACCCCATACCCAACCTGTTGGAAATTAAGGTAGTTATTATATATTTAAATATTTTAACATTCTGCATTAAAGATATCAGTTTATTTTTGTTTTATTCCTTAAACCTTTTTGAAACTACCTCCTTCTCAAAGTATCATTTTCCCATACACTTCCTGTGCTATTTTGAACTTATTTTAGTGCCTGAGTTGTAATTTTATAATTACTTCCATTTTATTTTCTGTTGGATAGAAAGGACAAAAACTGGAATAGACATTAATTATGATGTATCTATAGCTACATAATACATAAAATAGACTAATATCAACATTTTTGTTCATAATATCACATTTACAAGCAAGAAAAAGTTCTAATGCAAAGTCCAATTCACTCAGAAGTTGTTAAAAACTGGTAATTTCTGCAGATTATTTTAGTAATCCAGTGTTCTTCATCTTTAGACTTTTAATGGAGTACTTACTTATGTCTTACTGACTATATGATGGAGGTCTACAAAAGATACAAACAGTTCAATGTTTTTAGAATTAAATTTCAGAGTTATTACATTTTATGAACGTGACCATCTGGTATTGTTCAAGTGCTGATTTCCTTATTTGCATCCTTAGAGCTACTTTTTTTTTCAAATGAAAATTATACATGGTAGTTTTTTCCTTGGGTTCATATGATTTAAAAATAGGTATGCAAATAAGAGGATCTCCATCCCTGTGCTACTTCTTTTCTATCAAGTATTTTGGTTGTGTGGAATGAGTAGTACCAGCTAAAAAGTGGGGCAAAACAAAAAACCTGGGTGAATTACATAAAATACCTTAGAGGTGAAAACCAAGTAACTTCCAAACAGCCCCTTCCATACCACAGCCGCCTTGACCCCTGGCCAAGAAACTAAGTCCTAGTCAAGGAGCAGCTTCAAATTTTCCTGCAGACAGCTCAGAGGGTGATTTATGTAAACAAACAAAATTGGAGGCACCTGTGGCTCAAAAGGGTAGGGTGCTGGTCCCATATGCCGGAGGTGGTGGGTTCAAACCCAGCCCTGGCCAAAAACTGGCGGAAAAACAAACAAAAACACCCCCCTGCATGGATAGGCTTGTGCTGTGGCTTACTCCTATAATTCCAGCACTCCGGGACGCCAAGGCAGGAGGATCTCTCCAGCTTAGGAGTTAGAGAGCAGCCTGAGCAAGAGTGAAATCGAACCTCTATTGAAAATAGAAAAATTAGGGGGGCATTGTGGCAGGTGCCTGTTGTCTCCGCTACTTGGAAGGCTGAGGCAGGAGGATCATTGAGTCCAGGAGTTTGAGGTTGCTGTGAGCTAGGCTGACCTGGCACTCTGGACAGGTGACAGAGTCTGTCTCAAAAAAAAAACTAAAATAAAAAAAAAAAAAACCCAAAAACAACGACGACAACAACAACAACAAAAACCCACTGCATGTATAAAGTCCAAACTAAGTAAACTACAATAAATCTGCGGAATATATCGCCCAAATACTTCAGGATGAACCTGACCTAGAAGAACCCAGCCCATTCTTTCTCACCATGAATTTCATGTCGGCCGCAGCAGGGCTGACTTTGCGCCTCAAGCTGTTGTGGGTATCCACACACTCGCTTATAAATGTGTGGTCTCTGATGGATGGGAGTGTGGAAGATTTACTGGCCATCAGAAACAGACCTAAGGTCCATAAGCAACTAAATTCCATCCTGAGAGCCACGGAGGGATGCCCAGGATTCCCTGACTGAGTAACCAGTAACGGCTGCCCTGGGCCTCTGGGCGCACGCCTGCCCTGGTGCTGCCCTCCAGCGCAGACTGGAGCCCAGCCTGGGGAGGCTTGCTCAGATGGAGCGCTGGGCCTGAGCAGGGCTTCCAGGGGCTACAAAGCCCTCGGTTACAGGGGAAAACCCTGAGTTGCCCTCTGGTGCAGGGAGTTTGAACCGTCCAAACTGTTTTCTTGTCTCCAATCTGTAGTCAAGGTAGAGGGCGCTGGGAGGGTAATCCAGATTGCAACACACGGGTGACACAGGGTTAGGTAAGGAACAAGAAGGGCCGTTGCAATGGGGCAGGCCTGTGCAAAGCACTACAGATTAGTTGTATAGACCCAGCTTCTGTGTGTAGCTATTCGTAATAATTTTATATATATTTTAAGTAAATGGCAGCACCATATTGCCCCTTTCCTCAGAGGTTGGAAAAAGATAAGAATAGTTAAATTAAAAAAAAAAAAGAATAGGTAAATCATATACTAAGTGACATGCTATGCACTAAAATTATTAACTGGTTAAACATTTAACAATTTGCTGCTATTTTTTCATCTAAAAGAGACTGAATACCTTGGAAGGTAAAAATAGATCCTCTAAAAGAAAAAAGCAGATCCTCTTGACCAAACCTTCCTTTTTGTTAGTTTGGATGATACGCTAAAGATGAAGACAGGGTACATTCTACTGCGTACTTGATCTACCTTGCACTATAAATAAACTTCATTTGACTTATTGTTTTCAATCCATTATATCAGTTATATTGTTATTCAATAAGAAACCAGCATTTTTTCCCATGATATTAAATGACATTTTTCAGCATTTCTGGGGTTCAAATAAGTAACTTCAGTTAATCATTTGTTTTTACACAGTGCCATTTAATTCAAGTGAACATATATTTACATCTACAAAACACTCTGTCATGTCAATTGACCTTGCTACTAAAAAGAAAACAAACAAACATTTTGCAAAACTGTTAACATTTTTTAATAAAAAGCAGAAAATTAGATTATAAAACGGGGGCAAATCCAGTATCTTAATGGAAATTTTACTAGGAACAGCTGTGTGTACTACTTTAGTACCTCATACATAGCTCAAACTAGCTTCTGATATTCCATACCCCAATGTATATATGTCTCTACATAGAAGTACATGAAGGGATATATACATATATAGAAAGAAATAGATATATATGGGGGTAGGGAGATAGAGATTTTAAGGACTTGGCTCACTTGATTGTGGGAGTCACAATATGAAATCTGAAGTCCTGAGCATGGCCCACAAGGCACACATAATCTAACCATGCCTAGCTCTCTGGCTCCTTTCTTGCTTTCTCTCTTACCTCACTTTGCTTCAGCTGCATCTGTCTGTTTGACAAGGATGCTCTCCTCTCAGCCCTTCTGTACTTGCTGTTCATTTTCCGTGCAATGCTCTTACACAACTCCCTTCATTGCAGTCTTCCTTGATCACTCTACATCCTGGGCACCTTGAACAGGTACTAAACTTGTAGACCCTCAATAAAATCTATTGAATGAATGAATAAAAAAATGAATGCTCTTTAATTTTCTAATGAAATTGCATACAATTATAAGCCTCTTGAGAGCAGAAACTACATCTTACCTGTTATATACATATATGCAAGAGGCTCAATACATATTTTTGAGGGAGGAGGGAGGAGTGGCAGGATCTCACCTAATATGCACAATGTGAGGGTGTTTCAGTACAACCCCTGGGTGAAGGACTCAACTACAACTTGAAATTTACCTTAGAATTGAAAACAATGTAATCTAAACATTACATATCGATTTGAAATAAAAAATTACATCAATATGAAATACTAAATATGCACAGAATCTCAATCTGCAATATTAATATTAATAAAATAATCTTGCTTGTGTAAAAATAAATAAATATTTTCATTCAATAACTTAAAAAGCAATACTGGGTCAGTTTGTAAGTTTTACCTTTCCTAACATTGGGTATATTGGCAGATAGTAGGTGTTCAGTGGATGTTTATTGAATACATGAATGAATGAAAAAGTAAATGAAAACTTAAAGTAAAAGTTGAGCTTCAAGTACAACTATTTGGATCTGCAAAGTAATGAAAGTTAAATATCTAGCTAATGTAGATTTATTTAGTGTATAAAGAAATTAACTGGTTATAACAAGGACAGAAATTTCATAATGAATTTAAAATTAGCAAAAAATTATTATACATATAGTGAACACATAATTATTACTCTTAAACAGATGTTTTAACAAAATGCCTGAATTGAATAAATGTATTTTTTTGGATCATGTTCCCAATGGCTTAGACAGTTATATTCAGAACACTGAAACAATTTAGGTATACAAAGGCTAAGTATCAGGAATAGACAAGGACATATACTAATGTTATTATCTTGTACATCTATTTATGGAATGGCCAAGGTTAGTCTGGCACCAGATTTTTTTTATGGTCTTTGATAAATTTTTAAAAGTTAAAGTTTAGTTTTTTGTTTACTATTGTGTGTTTCCCCCGTCCCCACAAACACACACTTTACATTTGTTTTTCTTTCTATGTGTGGATGCGTTTTATAAAGTAAAATGGAGAAATAGAGTGATTACAATATACCAATTGAATTCACTATTTTTATACTTTAAAAATGTGTTTGTATTTCAATTCCTAAATCAGCTCCAGTCTACACATTTTGATACATTTTGATATTGTTTGTATCTTTGGCTTTTCCAAATCTCATGTTGAAATTTGATCCCAAGTTTTGGAGGTGAGGCCTGGTGGGAGGTGTGTGGGGAGGGTCAGATCTTTCTTGAGTGGCTTGGTGATCTCTCTGAGATAATGAGTGAGTTCTCCCTTCATTATCTCAGTAAGAGAGCAGCTTTTTAAAAAGTGCATGGCACCACCTACTTCCTCCTTTGCTCCTGCTCTGCCCGTGGGAGGAGCCTACGCCTTCACCATTCACCTTGATTGGAAACTTGCTGAAGCTGGTGCCAGAACCAGATGCTGGTGCCATGGTCCCATGCTTCTTGATCAGCATGCAAAGCCCTGAGCCAAATTAGCCTCTTTTTTCTGTGTATTACCCTGCCTCAGTTATCCCTTTATAGCAATGCAAAGTGGACTAACGTATTTTCCAGAGAACTAATTTTGAAAAGTTACTGCAAACTAGAAAAACAATATGATTATGTGGGAAGAGAACTGGATTAGGCTTCATAGGATCTAACTTCTATTTGGGTATCTGACACCTGTGTAATTTAGGAAAGTTAGTACATGTGAAGGGATGTATATCCTCAGAAATATTTCAAACATCTCTTCTTCTTTACGGATGAGGAGATGTTACCCAAAGACAGTGTGTGCCAAATGAATTGCCAGAGTGAAGAATAAAAGGGAAATTTCTTGAGTTCTAGACCCGTGCCTTCTGCATTACATAATTTTCAATTATAATTCTATGCACATATAATACATACACACACGTATTATATGTAATTATATACGAAATCATCTGTATGTAATATATTCACACATAAAGTTATAACTATATATTTCATATACTAAGTTTTGTGTTTTTAAATAAGTGTATGCTCCTTGAGAGAGGATATTACAGAATATTCTTAAATTTTTATCCCTCTCAAAATATCAGTCCGTGCCCTGGGCATCAGATAGGGATAGGTGTTCTGTGGAATATTAAATAGGATTCAATCCTTCGTGGATCCAGGCCGGGCTTTGGCCTTCTCCCCGCGCCCCAGAAGCACAGATGAGTGAGTTCGCTCCAGCTCCGTGCCGCGGTTTAGGGGCGCCGTGAAGCCGCACCCGGGAGCCTCTGGCTGCGCAGAAGTGTCGCGGTTTGGGGGTTTTCCAGCAAGTAAGTCTGAGAGCGCTGCGGGGTGTTGAGCGTCCACGCTGAGGAACGGGGGACACAATAGGGGTGGGGGGAGGCGGTAGGTGGAGTGAAATGAGCAAGGGACTTGGTCAGACGACCTTTTTTCCCTCTAGAAATGAGAAAGGGAGAGTAGAGAAGCCTGTTGCCAGGCAACTTGCAGACGCGGCCCGGACTGTCCAGACCTTTTCCAGAATGGTCCTCCAGCCTGTCCTGTGGAGGTTCTGGAGG
This sequence comes from Galagoides demidoff, assembly GCA_963574575.1. Classification (NCBI taxonomy): domain Eukaryota; kingdom Metazoa; phylum Chordata; class Mammalia; order Primates; family Galagidae; genus Galagoides; species Galagoides demidoff. The sequence goes on from CAUYQV010119043.1 coordinate 23,830, forward strand.
AAGCGCCCTCCTATAAACTTGCAGAGCTTGTTAGGTCCTTCCCTTTGGCTGCCCACTGGGTCCCTCACCTTGGGGAAATACCAGATATAAGAAGGGAGTAGGAAATTCTTTCCTTTTGGTACATCGTGGGTGCTCTGAAGTATAATTTTGGGGGAACAGATAGGAGAGCAAGGAGGGTTACTCTGCTTTGTTTAAAATTAAGAATGACCTCAAATTCAGTTCAGAGACCTGTGTCTGATCACCTGGGATCCACAGTAGACTTGGTCGCTGCCCTCATGGAGCTTAAATACTAAATTGTATCTCTTTCCTTTTCTCGTGTTTTCTGAGTTGGATTAGATCAGTTTATTCTGTGCTTTCCGTTATATTCTGACTTGGTATAAGTAATATTAATAGCTAATATCATGCATTGAGAGAAATGATGATAATTGCAATGGGAAATAATCATTCTTAAAAAATGGGGGAAGAGGGAAGCAGACTCCATTCTCTTTGGTAGCACTTAGATGTCAGACGACAATATTTATTAATGCAATGACATCTCATGACTTGCAGCAGTTTGAGTGGGGACACAAGCCATTTAGAAGTGTTCATTACTCCTCCTGCCACCCGCAACTCCCAACATATTCCAAATGGATATTCAGTGCTTTAGGATAAGGACAACACTTGGCATGTGTTCCAAAGATTGGCCTACAGCTGTTTCTTTGGAATGCTGATTCTTGCACACCAGGTTTAGGTTTCTAGTATTCATTGGCCTCTGCAGCTAATTAGTTACCCTCTGATTTTTCTACCCGCTGTTCCATTGAGGATACAGTATACTGGAAGAAAGTCTAAAAACTGTCTATGAACTCAGGTTCTGCAATAAGTGGCAAGCAGTTTGGCCAAGGGAAATTCACTTTTCTGGATCTCAGCTTGCTCAGCTTTAAAATCAGAAGTCTGGGCTGTTTTATTTCTGAAGCACTGTCCAACCCTTAAGATTTTCTAAGTAGAGTGTCAGTGGCCTGACTGCTTTAATTCTATAAATCCTTTAGTGTTCCATATATGATGGCATTGTCTTTTGAATAATCTTACTATATCTGCATAAAGCATTTTTCTACTATAAAATTATGAATTAACTTACATCTGAATTGACTGCATTCATTTCTTTAACAAATATTTATGAAGTCCTTAGTCTTTTTTAGGTTTTGTGAGTCCTGAGAGATATAGTGAGTAAAGCCAGTAGTCCTGGCCTTAGTAAGGTTATAGTCTTGTATTAAAGACTGAGGACTATCGTTCAGTGCTTCAAACACCTTATCTAATTGTTTGAAAAGGGAATTAAATGTTGGCCTTATTATTATGTCATTACGTACAGAGAAGTGAAACTAAGAACATGCTAAAACGTACACATGCATTTGGCTATGCATTGATTTATTTGTTGACAAAATAAATATTTATTAAGTAACTATGCAATATTAAGGGCAGGAGATACCATCCATTTTGGTCTTGGTCATTTATTAGAGAAATGAAAAGCTAATTCCAGTGACGAGTGATGGCTGTCATGACTGGGAAAGTACAGGGGCCAGGAGAACCTGGACATTTGAGGATTTAACTTTTGCCATTTTATTATTTGCAAATGAATTATTGTGACCTAAAGTGAAGTAGGGTGATTTTGAAATGGCTGCAATCATTGCTAAGCTGTAAATAATTGAGAGGCTGATATGTGGGGAAAATCACTGTGATGATCGCTCAACATACCTATCTCAGCTTGGGTTCATTACCTGTAATTATCGTGGCAAATATAGTAACTCCTACGATTAATCAAATAACAACCCAATCTCCAAAACAAACAAATCCCCAAACCAGTAGCAACTTTCAAAACAGTTATTTCCTTATGAAAAATGGCTCTGAAAAGACAGCTGTTCATAGAACTATAGTAGTATTTTCAAATATGATGATATGTAATATTTTCAGACTAGGTCTACTGTTAGTTGGTTCACTTCTCTTCTTGATTCTTAGAGTTGAATTCCAGACTGAAGGCAAGGGTTTGAGGGGAGGGGTGGTCTGCAGATGAAATGAAGAAACACCCTATACATCAATTAGTAAGGAACTGGGGTATCTTTCAGGTAAAAAGTTTTCATTGGAGGGAACAAAATAAAAATACCTTTTAATGATAACAACGACTACCATTTGTTGGTTGTTACACTATTCCAGCAGGATGAGAAAAGTGCTGACATTAAATTCACTTTACATATTAGAAACATTGCCTCAGAGAGATGAGGTTCTTACTTAAGTTTAAGTTATGGGAAACATGATAACATAAATAGCTGGCACTATGACATGCTATGTTTAAAAAAACTCAAAAAAAATTTATGATTAAATAAACCCAAGGTTAATTATAGAAAAAGAAAGTAGGAATAATTAAAAAATTATCTTTGGTAATATAAGGATGAATTATAAAATATACAACATTTTAATATCAGATATTCATCTGATCTGTACTTTGTAAATATTTTAAGCTTATTATCTTCAACATTCTCTTGCATTTTTACCAGTCAGCACATAGTTACTACTTAAACCTTTCACTCTATTTTGTTCTTTGTATCAGATAAAGAATACTTTTCCTAAAAATATTTTCATCACCTTACTATGGAAAAACCAAAACCAATAAAAGTTAGGATAAAGAAAATAAATATATATCTCAATGTGGGGGTGTAGCAGACCGTATAACCTATGGCTAGGAGGAGTGAGAGTTATAGGAAATACCTGTAATGGAACACCTTGGTGAAAAGGGCATAGAGAGAGATTTGGTTCTAACAAGCATGAGTGAGCTCACAAAATGAGAGCATTGGTGAATTGGCAGTCTCTACACCTGTGGTGTTGAGAAGCACGAACTCAGCCTTATATTAGGCTGGAGGAGAAGGCAGACAAGAGGCATGCGCGTTCTATCTTGGATCCGCTTACTCTGATTCTCTCCTCTCCTGCCTGTAGAACGCCAGCACGGC
>CAUYQV010119044.1:0-16898 GCA_963574575.1 Galagoides demidoff
GCGCCTGTGGTCCCAGCTACTTGGGAGGCGGAGGCAGGAGACTCGCTTGAGCCCAGGAGTTGGAGGTTGCTATGAGTTGTGATGCCATGGCACTCTACCCAGGGGGATAGCTTGAGGCTCCATCTCAAAAAAAAAAAAAGAGTATTATGCTTTTATTCCACTTAATATTTCACTGTCAAGATTTAAACACATCATGGATTATTCATGCAGTTGGTCCTTTTGATTACAGTATAATATTCCATTGTCTGGCTATTACGGAACCACATTAAAACAAAATACCAACACATCCCATCTGAACTCCTGATGTCTCCCCCAAACCAGCTCCTCCTGCAGTCTTCCCTGTTGGTTAGTGGCAACTCTATCCTTCTAGTCACATGGGTTGAAACCTACAAGTCATCCTTAATTTCTCTTTCTTGCACACCACATTGACTTTGTAAGCAAACCCTGCAAATCTTCCTTCAAAGCATATTCAGAATCCAATCCCTTTTCACCTTCTTCATTGCCACCTCCATGGTCCCAGTAGCCATTGTCTCTCACTTGGATTGCTGTAATCAACTCCTAACTGGTTTTTCTGTGTCTCTCCTGTTCCCATGAAGTCCCTCCAGTAGCCAGAGGGATCTTGGTAAAGGTCAGTTTCCTCATGTCACTCCTGCTCAACTCCCCATGGCTTCCTGACTCTGAATAAATGCCCATTTTCAAGGCCCTAGGATGACCTTGCCTTGGGGCCTTTGCACCTGCTACTCCCTCCACTAGAAAAGCGCTTCCTCCTGACATTCTCATGGCTCATTCCTGCCCTTTCCTAAGGGTATCACATTCTTGTTGAAGCTTTCCTTCCCACAACCTTGCAAATTCTCCATCCTTGCTTATATTTTGTTCATATGTATGTATACATATATATGAAATAATATACATATATATATTTCATATATATCTTATAATACTTTGTCTTGCTTACAATTTCCCTTCCACTCACTGGAATATAAGCTCAATGAGGGAAAACATTCGTGTTTGTTTTGTTCACCGCTGCATTCCCAGCACTTTATAAAAGCACATAACAGCAGCAAATATTTGTTGAATGAAAGAACAAATGAATAGTTGGAAAAAAGCTATCAGCACATGTGGGTCACAGGTAAAGCATAAACATGAGGTCTTGTTGAAATCTGAAAACTCATTTATGGGGTACCTGGAAGACATGACCAATGTCATTCCAGTGTGACAACTGTCATGAGCCTCCAGGCTGCTGAAGGCTGCTGTAAGACCACCAACCTTCTTCTGCCACCCCCCACAACCCGTTCCCAACACCCACCCAGCCTTGTAGAAGTCTGAAACCCCTGGAGGCTAGTTTGGTTGCAGGTGAAGATTGAAGATGCCTGCCAAGACCAGACGTAACCAGGGTCCCCACATGGTAAAAATACCTGCACTTAAGGAAAGAGAAATTCAGTCACAGGGAGAATCCTGGGTGAGCACAGACTGATTATAAAGGGCAAGAGGCGGCAAGGTTTTTGGCACAGCACTGGGTGTCTGGTCCTGGCTCAGACAAAGCATCTCCTTCCTCCTTCATAAAGCTTCTCTTGGCGGCACCACGTGGCTTGCCCCGTGCTTTCTGAGCATGCTTACATTTTAGACACAGTGTGTTCCGGACTGAAGTCTTTAACATCCCTAAATTAAACTTCAGAAGAGTGACAAGGAGAGCTACCTTCCACCCTGAGAGATGAACAGAGGATGTCCCCCAGTCACCATGCAAGTTCCAGGTCATCTTCATATCTGGACTGGCTACAAAAATGGAGAAGTCGAGGTGACACTTCAGGGCATTTCTCTAAGCCCTTCAGTGTTCTGTGCTGGCAACTTCCTCAAGAGCTGATTTTATCCCATTCTGTTCCTAATCCACAACATTCAACCACCAAAATCAAGGTGCTGATTGTCCAAACTCTTAGTTCCATCTAACTCCAAAGTAGAGTTATACAACCTGTTAAGTGCATGATTGGAGCTAAGAAGGAAGAGTTTTAGAGACAGCCCTTGAATCACGCTACCTTCCTAAGGGGCAAGGTTTTTTCCTAATACAGTTCTATTACTGATAAGATTGCTACTATGAGACAATATGTAATTTGCCTAAAAATCAAGAAATACGGTCAGGTTCGTCTACTTCAAATATTTACGTGCTAATGGTAGTGGATCTCTATTCATTTAAGCCAGGTATACCAAACTATGAATCACAGTTAGGTCCCTTTGCTGTGGGCCTGCTCTCAACCCACCTGTGTCAGTAAGAAACCAGGCAGGCAAAAGTGGTACTTGTAAAAATGAAATGATTTATCAGAAGCCAGGGTACAGTGGCTCATACCTCCTAGCACTCTGGGAGGCCAAAGTGGGTGGATCCCTTGAGCTTAAGCTTAGTTCAAGAGCAGCCTGAGCAAGAGCGAGACCACAGCTCTACTAAAAATAGAAAAAAATAGCCAAGTGTTGTGGCAGGCACCCGTAGTCCCGGTACTCAGGAGGCTGAGGCAGGAGGATTGCTTGAACCCAGGAGTTTGAGGTTGCTGTGAGCTAGGCTGATGCCATAGCACGCTAGCCTGGGCAACAGAACGAGATTCTGTCTCAAAAAAAAAAAAAAAAATAGAAAAGAAAAAGGGCAGCGCCAGTAGTTCAGTGTATAGGGCGCCAGCCACATACATCCAGACTGGCCAGTTCTAACCCAGCTAAACAACAATGACAACTACAAAAAAAAAAAAAAATAGCCAGGCATTGTAGCAGGCACCTATAATCCCAGCCACTTAGCAGTCTAAGGCAAGAGAACCACTTAAGCCCAAGAGCTTGAGGTTGCTGTGAGCTGTTATGCTATGGCACTCTACCAAGGGTGACATAGTGAGACTCTGTCTCAAAAAAAAAAAAAAAAAAGATTTATCAGAAAAGCCTTCCTGATCCAGAGTAGAAGCTTCTCAGAAAGCAGATTAAAGATTGCCTGGGGGTGGGATGAGGACTGGATTGCAAAAGGGCAGAAGGAAAATTCTGGAGTCATTTGATTGAGGCAATGGTTCCACAGACATGCTAAAACTCATCCTGTTGTACTCTTCAAATATGTACAGTTCATACTACATCTATTATACCTCAATAAATTTACAAGGTTTTAGAGAACAAAATAGACTTAAAAATCTTGAGACCTCTTTGCAAACAAGATGGATATCATCTGTACTTGGAGTACTTGCCAGGAAACCCGTGTTGACTTGCTGTCAAAAGCCTGGTTGAAATGAGTGATATCTGAGAAGGATGGCCCAAGGGCCATTAACCATCCATTTGCTCATGTTCTCATCAGCAAAAGTAAGACACTTAGACCATCTAAGCCTACCCTTTCATCAAAATGCCCTCACTTAGCCACAGTTTTTCACAACGTTCTGACTTTTTTTTTAAGAGACAGAGTCTCACTTTGTCACCCTCGGTAGACTGCTGTGACATCACAGCTCACAGCAACCTCCAATTCCTGGGCTTAGGCAATTCTCTTGCCTCAGCCTCCCAAGGAGGTGGGACTACAGGCACCTGCCCTAATGCCCAGCTATTTTTTGTTGCAGTTTGGCCAGGGCCGGGTTCGAACCTGCCACCCTTGGTATATGGGACCAGTGCCCTACCCATTGAGCTACAGGCACTGCCCCTGAATTATTTTTTAATCAAGAGCTCAGGGCAGGTGCAATGGCTCATGCCTATAATCTCATCATTTTGGGAGATTGAAGCAAGAGGGTCACTTGAGGTGAGTTTAAGCCCAGCCTAGGCAACAAAGCAAAATCCCTATCTCCACAAAAAATAAAAATTAAAAAAATTAAAAAATAGCTGGGCATGGTGGTGGTGTGTGCCTGTATCCCAGCTACCCTGGTGCCTGAGACAAGAGAATAGTTGCAAGCCCAGGAGTTTAAGCTTGATTGAGCTATGATGACACCACTGCTGTCTAGTTCAGGTGACAGACTGAGACCTTGTGTCAAAAAAAAGGAAAAAAAAGTTCATATAATAAATTGCAATGTGAAATACATGTGGGTGATTTTTTGTTTTGTTTTGTTGGGGTTTTCTGTTTGTTTTTCATTTTGGCAAAGAGAAAAGAAGGAAAAGGAAAGGAAGGAAAAAGGGGAGGAAGAAAAAAATTGTAGTAGGCAGATTAATGGTCCCCCAGAAATGCCCACACCCTGATCCTGGGAACCTGTGGATATGCTCCCTTGCATGGCAAAAGGAAAATTAGCAGATGGAATTAAGGTTGTTAATGAGCTGATCTTAAAGTAGGATACAGATAATAAATTATCTGTATTTAACTAGGTAGGCCCAACATAATCCCTCAGATCCTTAAAAGTGGACAAGGAGGACGGAACAGAGGAGACTGAAGGGACCTAAGTGGAAAGAAGGTGCGAATGCGGCAACACCGCTGGCTTTGAAGACAGAGCAAGTGGCCACAAGCCGAGGAATGTGGGCAGCCTCCAGAAGCTGGTGGCTCCCGAGAGCTGCCTGAAGGAGTAAAACCTTCCAGGTGCCAACACCGTCATTTTAGCCCAGTGTGACCCATTTCGAACTTCTGACCTCCAGAACTGCAAAATAATGATTTTTGTGTTGTTTTTAGCCACTAAGTTTGTGACAATTTCTTACAACAGCAGAAGCAGCCTACTACAAAATCTTTCAAGTGAAGTAAAATAGCGCTGGCTTCACCGCTCCACGCGTTCACTTAAACAGATAAGGAAAACTTTCTGAGGGCAACATATTGTGTTGGGGGCCCCGCTCGGAACAGAGTGAGACACACCAAGATGCAATTTGTGCCTGGTGCCCACGAATGTAGATAATAGGCACTGCAGAAAGAGCAGGGAGAGGCGGTGCCCAGAGTGGGACAAAGAATGAGATCTTTTCAGAACTCTTTGAACAGGAATATAGCAGGTCCTGCTCCTGTCTTCTTTCTACAAACTGCTGTGTTTTGTGGCCCAGACTCGAATGAGGGTCTGTTTCATCCCTTCTCTCCTACCTTAGCGAAGTGGAAGACACTTCTGTCCTCACCTGTCTTCTGGATTAGGGTTCAGCCCTTTCCCCTAGTTGTAACTGCAGGCCATTAGCGGAACCTCAGCCAAAGCTAGAAACTTCGACCGGCCACAAGAGTGTGCCTGTGAGGTGACTGCATTTTTTTTTTTTCTTTCCTGCCAAACCAGAATTAGCCGGTATACAGGAATGAACGAGCTTGGAGATTCGAAAATGCACCGATTGGAAGGAAGCCCTGGTTAGGGTCGGGCACCTCTAGACGCACCTTTTTTAAGCCACCCGGACTGAGGCGTGGAGCTTTGAGCTCCACGAAGCGCGCACCTGGCCTGGCGGCGGGCGGCAGACAAGCCGCTGAGCCCCGCTCGAGCGCCCGGAGCCGGGCGGAGAACGGAGCCGCCGGCATCTCCGGGATGATGGGCGACGTCGCGACACATCGCTACGCTCAGCGGCTCCGCCGGCTCGGAGCAGAGCAGCGACTTCGGGGATCCGGGCGGGGAGCCGAGTGAGGCCGCAGCCCGGCGGGCCGCGGGCGGTGAGTATCCCCAGGCCGTGCGGCGCCGCGGGCATCTCGGAGCCGGGGACTCGGGGAGCCGCTGCGCCCTGGGACCCTCAAGGGGCGGCGCGAGCCTGGGACAGGAACGGGGACGGCTGTGGGTCTGTTCCGGGGCGCGGTGGTCGTGCCCAGGCCGCTGGCCGAAATTGGCAGGCGGGGGAAGCCGCGGCTCCGGGCCGCCCGCCAGCCTGGGCGTAGGGGCGCGCGTCTCCTGCCTGCGGCGGCCGCGGCCCGCGCGCGTCCTCCAGGGTACCCCAGACCAGCTGGAAAGGCGCTCCCCCGCCGCGCTCCAGGGCCCAGCTAGAGACTCAAACGGGGATGGGGTGGGGAGGCGGGAGACAGGGCGCTGCGGCTGGGGACAGGCTGTGGCACTGCAAACCGCACGGCTTCCCCGCAGAGCTTCCGAGCGCGCGCGGGGGCGCAGGGTGCTCCGGGCGGAGAGGGGAGCGCTCGGTGGGTGGGACTCCGAGACCGATCCCGCGTCCACGGCGCGCAATGTGCCCCCCACTTAGCGGGTCTGAGGAGGCCCCTTCGGGGAGGAAAGCAGGGACCAAACTGAGGCGAGGGACCAGGGACAGCCATGTCGAGGCTCTAAGCTCAAGGCCATGACGATATTTTAGGAGTTCAGCTCTGCTTGCCAATAAAGCCGTTTTCTTTCTGCGGAAAAGTTGATTCAGGATCATTAACAAGGATGATTGAGCGCTAATATTGGGGATTAGTAAGATCTCTTTTGCCTTGCCCGACTTCTTTGTGTGCGAGTGTGTCGTGTGTCGTGTGTGTGTGTGTGTGTGTGTGTGTGTGTGTGTGTGTGTCTCAGAGAAAGAGTGACAGGTAAAGAGTAAGTCAGGGGATGGGGGTAGAGCAAGCTATGGCATCCTTCGGGCCTGGGTACAGGTTGGGGCTCCCCCACTTGCTAGTTTGGCCTCTCTAAACGTCACTGCCGCGGTTCGACAGTGACTCAGTTTCCTCATCTGTGAAATGGGGACATTAACGCCAATTGGATAGAATCGTTGTGGAGAAGCCACCAAGCATTGCCCTTGACCCGCACGAGGCACTTACGCGTTTAGTTCCCCTAATTCAGCGTGAACTTAACCGAGACCCCAGGTTTCTCCAGAGCGGACTCTGCACTAGTTCAGCCCAGCCCCTTGGGTCTATTGGCCTCCAAAGTGCGCCCTCTAAAGGCCAAGAATCTCAGGTAACAACAGGTCTACAAGGCAGAAGAACCCGCTAGGCCGAATTAAAGGTGAACCCGCCACACGCCTGCACCCAATGAAGGACCTGCTACTACCTCACTTTGTTCACCTTTTGAGGGGACTAATTTTAGTGTTAACTTGGCGTTTCCTCCTGTGCTTTTCATGTATAATGAGCTCACCGCATGCCACATAATGGACAAAGCCGAATTAAAAATGATTTGCTTGTAAAACTTCCTCCCACAACAGAGCTATAGGAAATGAGATTTTGTTCCAATCTCTGACACATCCAGAGAGATCTATTGTTTTCATTTCTGCCTATTACCAGGTGACTATGCAGCCGACCCTGTTTCATAGCCTGCATGTATTACCCCTTCCCCGAATTTAATGGTTTCTTTTTCACAGTCTATGAACTCACATTTGGGGAGGACAGAAGATTGACTATTCCCATAATCTCACTATTTCCTTCCTTCACCTTCTTTAGGGCAGAAGGGTGTTATATGCCCAGCTTCCAGCAGTAGGAGTGCCTAGGATGGGTTACTTTTCCATTCTGATCCCTAGTGCAAATTCCACCCTCACTGCCTTCATTTTACCCCTAAGTGCCATGGTGGTGTCATCATTTCACTTGTGTGTCAGGATGTGGAGAAGGCGGAGGAACTTGAAGGCCATGTGCTGAAGAAAGACATGGAGTCTGGGGGTCCAGGTGCCCCTTCTGAGGTCTACCTCTCTCTCTCCAGGGGCAGAGTAGATTATAAGATGATGAATTATAATCTTATAATTATGTAAATGCAAAATGCTAAAAGCAAACTTGGAGGTGGGAAGATAGACATTTATTTTTCTGTAGTCTTTTAGTTAACTAGTTGGACAATAAGCTAACTGTGATTGGTCAAAACAGTAATTACCTTTAGAGAGATTTAAGAGTGAAATGCAAATGACTTTCTTACCTAGTTCTGTAGAGATGGCCGGAGGATCTGAAAGGACTGCTTTTTGTCCCTCCCCCACCTGCTGCCAGCACTCTCCATTTGATACTATATTCTATGTGCAGGGTTATGCCTCTTGAATAAAATTTGTCCATTAAATGTTATTCAGTGTCATTTATTTATGAACAAATAAACTGGAAATGTTGAAAGCAGTTCGATGGCAACTGCATCTCCTAACCCATAAAATAAATAATTCAGTAAGAAGATAAAGTTCTTGGCTTGGCGCCTGTGGCACAAGTGACTAAGGCGCCAGCCACATACACCTAAGGTGGTGGGCTCGAATCCAGCCTGGCCCACTAAACAACAACAGCTGCAACCAAAAAAAATAGCCAGGCGTTGTGGCGGGCGCCTGTGGTCCCAGCTACTTGGGAGGCAGAGGCAGGAGACTCGCTTGAGCCCAGGAGTTGGAGGTTGCTGTGAGCTATGATGCCACGGCTCTCTACCCAGGGGGATAGCTTGAGGCTCTGTCTCAAAAGAAAAAAAAAAAAGAAGATACAGTTCTTAACATTGCTTTAGAAAAGTGCTTAATATTTCAACCCATGGGTTGAAAAACTATAACTTTTTATTATTATTTCAAAGCCTCTCTTAGTTATAAAAGGACTTTAGAAAAAAAACGCCAAGTTGTTGTTTCATCATATTAAATATAGTAGAACCTTGTCCCAGAAATTATAAAATGACATTGTTGCACAGCTGGGCCTTTCACATCCTGTGTCAGGCTTCCTAGTTCTCCCCTTTCTGGCTCTTTGGGACTCTGTGTACAATTAACAGGAACGGGGAAAGACAACAACCAACCACCCTTTCTGAACTCTTTCAAGGCTCATCCTCTAGGTCCTCTCCCTTCTAGCCTCATGCAGGCCCATGAGTTAGGAGGGGAGTTCGTGGCAGAGAGGTCCAAGACAAACTGAAAGACTTCCCAAAAGAGGTGGTCCTTCAATTATCTGTCTTTTTTTTCTTTTACAATTTGGTCACTAATTTACCCAGTGATCTTCAGAAGATAAACAGAGGGAATTTTAATTTTTATAATAAAGTTAATATATGTTTATTTAGAATTTTTTACCAATAAGATAAGTAAACAGAAGGGGGGAATTCCTTGTAAGACCATCATCCAAAGAATAATCTCCATCCAATATTTCAAAATTTTCCTTTGTTTTGTTCTGTTTTTTTCCCCCCTTGGACACACAGCGACAACAAAGGGATTATTGTTTATGTCAAAATTAAAGTTGTCCAAGGCTCTTTGAGGATAAGGGAAGAAGGCCATGCTGAAGTGTGAACTTTGTTTCTGATGCAAGTTTGCATTATATACCACGATAGATTGATTGAATGAGTATTCTGATGTTGAATATTAGAGATGTTTTCAGGGAGGTTTTTTTTCCCCACTGTGTCAAGTTTCCACTGTTATAATTTAGTTGAAACTCAAAGGATGAGAGGAGGGTGTGTACAATTGCTAAAGAGACTCATCCTAACTATAACTGGAAGGGCTGGGGAAATTACCTGACAAGCTCAGCATTTTATCGCTCCCAGCAACCTGGGTAGTGGGGAGGTGGAGGGAGGCACAAGTAGGCAAGAGCAATTGTTGAGAACCAGACAGCTATCTGGAGAGAATAATTTAAAAGATTAAAAAAAAAATGAGAATGAGGTATGAGGGAAAGGAAGAAAATGAGCCCCAGGGCAGATCCACTGGCATCGCCTTGCTCCCCTGCGCCCAGCTTTTCCAACAGACCCACCCAATAAGCCCTCAGCCAGAACCAGTGCTATAGACCAGGAGGCAGCACACCTTTCCTGTAAAGCAGTGATTTTCAACCATTGTGCCATGAGGGGATCTTAGGTGTGCTGCAAAAATTTTTAAAGTTTTGGCTCAGTGCCCATAGCTCTGTGGTTAGGGCACTGGCCACATAACACCGCGTCTGGTGGGTTCAAATCCAACCCAGGCCTGCTACACAACAATGAGAACTACCAAAAAAAAAAAATAGCTGGGCATTGTGGTGGGCATCTGTAGTCCTAGCTACTTGGGAGGCTGAGGCAAGAGAATTGCTTAATCCCAAGAGTTTGAAGTTACTGTGAACTGTGATGCCACAGCACTCTACGAAGGGTGACATAGGGAGACTCTCTCAAAAAAAGAAAAAAAAAATTAAGTTCCTAAGTTATTTTCAAAAAACATTCAAAGCACAGGAAGCATATTCTTTTTTTAAAATCTTTTTTTATCAACATAATGTAAGTATGCCATAGAAGTTTAACTATAGGTTCAAATGTGCCATAAGACAAAAAAAAAAAAAAAGAAGAAGCTTGAATAACACTGCCGTGAAGGGTTAGAGTGAGCATATTAGGTTTTGTGGACTGCATAGAGTTTAAAAAGGTAAAAAACAATTCTTTGTTTAGCTGGGGACAGAAACTGGCTGTAGGTGCCGTGCAATTTGCCACAATCTGCTTCCTTCTCCTCCCTACCCGTCCACATCAGAAGCTGCTGAGGCCCCACAACCAAGTGTCTGCCTAGAGTCTTTTACACTCAAAAGGTTTCGTTTTTTTCACACCACCTTCCTCCATGGCAAGAAAACAATTTTCAGTAATAATCATGTAATAGTCAATAATAATTACCATTTCTTGTCTGTTTTAAAAATAATTAAAAGAGTAGATTTCAGTTTTAAAGATATTGTTCAAATTGTGTAAAACATTTCTGTATTAACTAAAAATGTCACTTCCCAAACCAAAACTTTTCATCTTACAGTCTTGCATTCTGTTTCACAATTTTTAAATTGTAAACAAAAATAAAATCTACAAATAGGCACACAGAGTGACAGCAGAGAAGTGACCCAGTCCCGGTTCTTTTTCTCGACAATACTTGTGCTGGCCCAGTTCATCCTCAATGTCTATTAAAGGTCATAAGATGTAGCAGAGTAGGAGTTGCAGATACAGATTTTTGACGTAAGCGCCAATTCTGAACTTACAGTTTACTCTTGAAATTAATGTGTTTAGCTGAGGCCACATCTGTGCCAGGGACAACTGTAAAACCAGGAGTTCTCTGTAATAAATTCCATATATAGAACACAGTGTTCACAAAAGAATGAGTAATAAAAATCGGCCATTTGGAAGGGTACATTTGTGTCATGAAAACTCAACATAATTGTTTAGAACTTAAACCAGAAAAAAAAAAAAAGAACTTAAACCAGCAGAACATTTTTCTCAGGGAGGTATATTTTATCAGTGTTTTGTTGTCTAGAATTGCTGGCACATAGTGATAACTAAAAAGGCCGGCCAACTTTTAGTCACTTGTTTTTATGTTCTCCACAGACAGTGTTCCCCCTTATTTTGAGATCTGGGGCAGAGTGCTCCCTGGCACTGTCCTTGGTGCTCCACAGCCCATAATCAGGCAGCTGGGCCCTACAGGACACCACTCAACACTGGAACTGCTCAGCGATCATTTCCACTTACAGGCAATGGTGTCTTCTATTATCCTGAACATTGAGGCTCTGATACGACCTCTGCCCTCCTCATTCTCAGCCAGTGACCTAACTTCCTGCTTCACCAAGAAATTAAACCATTAGATGTGACTTCCCCTCCCACCACTTACCGTCTGAGCTCTGTCCACTTCCTCGGTCTTCCATACCCGAGGGGTTGGTATTTCTCCCTGTTGAAGACCAAACCTATCCTATCTCCCCCAGGATTAGTCTTTCTCACTCTTTGCCCCACCCCCATCCCACTCCTTTTCCTCAGTCTCTACATACCTCTTAATTCTCATCCTAAAAATGACAGAAAAAAAAAGAAAAGGGGAAATAAAACAAACCTTTCCTGACCTGGTATCATCTAGCTCTATCCAGCCTCCCTTCTCTTCTCCAAACATCTTAAGAGAGAGATCTGTGCAAACACCAACCTCGATTTGTCTCTTCCTCGTGCCAATTCAGACCATGGCTGTTGATTACATGTGAGATAAACTCCATGCTTCTTATTTAGCACAGGAGCCCAGCGTGACCTGTACCATCACTGTACTATCCAAACTCCTTTAGTCCGATTGCCTGTTTTCTAACTAATTCTCTAGTACCTCATTAAGTTTCCCAGGTAAATGCTGGGAATGGAGGTGGGTGGAGGTGATAAAAGTATGCATCTTGTTTTATCAAACAATTATTACAAAGCTGTATCCTCCATTGTAAGACAGTACATTGCCCTTCTACCCTGTGGGTCTCTCCTAAATTGGCCAGTCCATTCTGGCCATCCCAAGCCACTCCCACAAAACCTGAGAACCAGATAGTCGGCCAGGGCCCCCAGCAGGTTGAAGTTGCCCTGGCCTGGTATTCCTTCTCTGACATCCTTCTTATCACCTGTCTCTGTTCAAGAGAAAAGGTTATGAGCACTGGAGTCAGGACTACCTGACTGGGTTCGAATCCTGGTTTCCCCTCTGGCTGCCCTTCCATACTGGCCGGGAGACCGTGGAAACCTCGCCTCACGTCTCTGAGTCTATTTGCAAGTGTAATACCTACATAAATGATAGCTATCAAAACGAAACAGGTTCCTGTGAAAAAGCAAAAAGTGTTCATGACAAAGATGACTCTGATGACCTGAAGTGACATTGGAGCTGCTTTGGTTGCCATGGGGAGGTAGATGAAGATATTTTTTGTTTCAATGTTCAGTGAAATTATTTGTAACATGTATTTCAGGAAAATCTTGGAAAATGTATACAAGTCATGAAGATATTGGGTATGATTTTGAAGACGTCACTAAAGAGAAGAAGACGCTGAAGCCCCACCCAGACATTGATGGGGGCTGGGCCTGGATGATGGTCCTTTCGTCTTTCTTTGTGCACATCCTCATCATGGGCTCCCAGATGGCCCTGGGGGTCCTCAATGTGGAGTGGCTGGAAGAATTCCACCAGAGCCGCGGCCTGACCGCCTGGGTCAGCTCCCTCAGCATGGGCATCACCTTGATCGTGGGTATGTTTTTCTGTGACCTGTTGTAAAACTGAGTAATTATAAAATGACAATTCCCCACTGTAAGTAATGCTTTATATCATCGAAACACTAGACATTAGATGTTACTGGCTACCATTTTTAACTGTGGTAAAATATATATGACATTCAATTTACCTTTTTAACCATTTTTAGATATACAGTTCAGTGCCATTAAGTATATTCATGCTGTTGTGTAACCAACAGTCACCACCATCCAGCTCCAGAACGTTTTGGGTTTGTTGTTTTTTTTTGTTTTTGTTTTTGTTTTTTGAGAGATAGAGTCTCACTTTGTCACTTTTGGCAGAGTATGGTGGCGTCATATATCACATCAAACTCAAACTCTTGGGCTTAAGCTATTCTTTTGCCTCAGCCTCCCAAGTAGCTGGGACTACAGGCACCTGCCACAATACCGGCTATTTTTACAGATGAGGTCTCTCTCTGGCTCAGGCTGGTCTTGAACCTGTGAGCTCAGGCAATCCACCTGCCTCAGCCTCCCAGAGTGCTAGGATTACAGGCATGAGCCATGGCGCCTGGCCCTCCAGAACTTTTTTTAACTTCCCAAATGGAAACTCTAGGCTGGGCGTGGTACTTCATGCCTATAATCCTGGCACTAAGGTAGGCCAAGGCAGGAGGGTCACTTGAGACCAAGAGTTTAAGACCAGCCTGAACAACATAGTGGGACCCTGTCCCCACAAAAAAAAAAAACAGAAAAACTAAACTGACATGGTGGCACATGCCTGTAGTTCCAGCTACTTGGGAGGCAAAAGCAAGAGGATCACATAAGCCCAGAAATTTGAAGTTACAGTGAGCTGAGATGACCCCACTGTACTCTAGACTGGGTGACAGAGCAAGGCCCTATCTCAAAAAAACAAACAAAGACTCTGTACCCATTAAGCCCCCCATCCCCACCTCCCCAGCCCCTGGCCACCACCATTCTATTCTCTGTTTCTGTAAATTTCTCTGTTTCTGACTTTTCTAGGTACCTCATGTAAGTGGAGTTCTACACTATTTATCTTTTTATGTGATATGTCTATTAGAATGTTGTAAATCTTTAGAGTATTTTAAAAATTGATCATTTAAAATTTTTTCTTTTGTCTCAAACTCTTTTTTCTTTATTGTTATAACTTATTATCTGTCATTACAAAACTCTTCTTATTTAACATTTTATGAATATTTTTAAAAGATCAAGCTCCAATCTTATTTCAAGAATTCTTATGTTTTTTAATTTAAAATATTATTGACCAGCTGTTACTGAAAAATCTATGAAGCTTTTTGTAGAAAGGTTACTGATATAGATAATAGGAAGAAATAATAATAGGTACATATTCTTATTCTTACTAGTTAAACCTAACTACACAGCAATCTATGAAATTGGAGATACTAAAGCTGGAAGTTATTATAAATATAATGTCATTATGGCTAATGCATTTTTGTTTGGAAACTAAAAAACTCTATCAACTAATGTTTAATAAGCATCTATTATAGATGAGGTGCTTCCTTGCTTATTATATTTTATTTAATTCTCTTTAACAATCCTGGGAGGTAATTACCACCACATCTTAATTTTTTTTCTGTTTTCTTCATTTTACAGTAAAAGCCATATTTTTACATCTGTTTTTCTTTTAATTTCAAATATTTTTTACAGATTTGATAATGGGACTATAAATGGGCTCTGGTCTGTTTCTGGTTTTGTGAGAGTATTCATATGCCAGGCATAAGTTTAATGGGAACCCATGCCTATTTGAGGATTCCATGCTAGTAATTAATTGCTTGACTCCAACTGAGAGACTTGTTGATCTTGCCTGGCATTTAGTCAAGGTTATTTTTGATAATACAAGCAATATTAAAAACAATAGTAGTGTGGAATAACAGAAAACAAGGACAAACTGTTACTTCTCAAGATGTGTGGCATGTGTGTGCCCTTGTATGTGTGTGTATATGTGTGTTTGTTTATAAAAAGGAATTAATACTGATAGTTTTCAAAAAAAGTAAAGGCAGCATTAAGTGTATCAGAGAATGGGTGATAGATCGTTTTTTTCTGGGACAGTATTGAACTTCAACTCTGCATTGGTCTTGTTAAAACTAGGACTGATTGTCATATGGAAAAAGTAGGTAGGTTTATTTTGATGTAGGCAATGTTCATGTTTTATGTTGGCTGGGGTTCTACCATCTCAGTAAATTAGTAAAAGAAAACTGTTTTTAGAACACATAACATCCAGCTTTCTCACCTCTTTAAAAATATTTTTTAAGGGATAGAATGAAACACAAATGAATTCAATCTAGGAAGTGTGTGCCTGCAACAACAAAGACTCAGAAAAAGGCCAGGATGTGAAATGTCCCAGTATTTTCCAAGTCACCCAATAAGGTTGCCTTAGATATATTTCACTAGTTCTATAGAAATAAGCGGTAGAAACCAGTCCTGAAATTACTGGATATGTGGTTTTGAAGGTGATACTCAAAATTCTAACACCTAACACATAGTGACAGTGAAATGTGATGGCCATCTTTAATTTAATTGAGAGGTAACTGTGTGTTTGGAATTCTGTTTGAGAGACCCCAAATTCTAGAGAGTGGACTTTCAGATTATAGACTAATCTTTCTAAAAGGAAAGTTGCCTGGCTGTGAGTCTCAGAAATCATAACACAGCAGACCTCATAGCTGTATAAATGAAAGGACTTTTATTCCATCTATCATGACCTTAAGTTGCTGTTCATTCTGTACAAGGTGGCTGCAGAGTTGTTGAGCAACAGGAGGGAACTTTTCCAAGCCAGAAAGCAGCAGTAACAGCTCTCCTTTTTTATGACCTACTACCTGCCAGGTGTGGGTTATGTACGTCCCACAGCAACCCTGGAGGCCAGACCTTTTGGTCTTACAGAGAAAGAACACGGTGACATTCGGAGGTTCACTGAAGGTTGAACAGCCAGTTTAAGTGTAGAATAGGCATCAGTCCTGGTCTGCTTTTCTCCAATATTGGCTCTGCTATGACACTCTGCCTGCCACCCACATCAAATGACAACTGAAAATATATCTAAAGTGAATAATACAAATCACTTTTATTTTCTAATCATTGTAAGCACATGTGGGCTATGTGCTTTTTTTTTTGGAAACACAGTCTCACTTTGTCAGCCTCAATAAAGTGGTATCGTGGTGTAATAGCTCACAGCAACCTCAAACTCTTGTGCTCAAGCGATTCCTTTGCCTCAGTTTCTTAAGTAGGTGGAACTACAGGTGCCCACCACAATGCCCAGCTATTTTTTTTCAAGTTTTTGGCTGGAGCCAGGTTTGAACCTGCCACCTCCATTATATGGGGCTGGTGCCCTACTCCTCTGAGCCACAGGTGCCGCCCACGCCCAGAGATAGGGTTTCACTCTTGCTCAGGCTGGTCTCGAACCTGTGAGCTCAGGCAATCTGCCCACCTTGGCCTCCCAGAGTGCTGGGATTATAGGAGTGAGCCACTGCACCTAGCCTTTGGGCTACCCCTTTTTAATGGAAAAAAGGGGGGTAGTGGTTTGTAATGAGAGAGTCAATAAATTTCCATTGTTTTATTCTTTTTTTTTATTTCTTATAACATAACTGTGTACATTAATGCAATCATGGGATACAGTGTGCTGTTTTCATGTACATTTTGAAATACTCTCATCAAACTGGTCAAGATAACCTTCATGTCATTTTCTTAGTTATTGAGTTAAAACGTTCATACTCTGCTTTTAAAAGATTTACTTGTACCCTTGTAAGACAAACCATAGAGATGACCCCACCAATCTCCCTCCCTCCCCCCAGCCACCCCCCTCACCTTGCATTCCCACCCCCTTCCCATATTCTAAGGCTATAATTAGGTTATGACATTCCTATAAAAGCTATGAATTCGTTTCAAAATAGGGCTGTGTACATTGGATACTATTTCTTCCTTTCTTGAGATACTTTGCTAAGAAGAACATTTTCCAATTCCATCCATATAAACATGAAGGAGGTAAAGTCTCCATCCTTCTTTAAGGCTGCATAGTATTCCATAGTGTACATGTACCACACTTTATTGATATATTCATGGGTTGATGGGCATTTGGGTTTCTTCCATGATCTAGCAATTATGAATTGGGCTGCAATAAACATTCTGATACAAATATCTTTGTTGTAATTCGATTTTTGGTCTTCTGGATATATACCTAATAAAGGAATTACAGGATCAAATGGCAGGTCTATTTTTAGTTCTCTCAGTGTTCTCCAGATGCTTTTCCAAAAGGAACTA
>CAUYQV010119045.1:0-10493 GCA_963574575.1 Galagoides demidoff
TGGGCGCCTGTGGTCCCAGCTGCTTGGGAGGCGAAGGCAGGAGACTCGCTTGAGCCCAGGAGTTGGAGGTTGCTATGAGCTGTGATGCCATGGCACTCTACCCAGGGGGATAGCTTGAGGCTCCGTCTCAAAAAAAAAAGAGAGACAAACACACTTTGGTTTCTTTAGCTGACATCAGCACTATTTAGTTATGCCTCCCCTACCTAAATTGTGAGTTCCTAAAGGGGAGGCATTTTGTCTTCTTTGTAGCTTTGGTACCCAGTAGAGTATAGGTACATTGCTGGCAGTAAATGAATGAAGTTACCAGATGCCTTAGCCATCAAGGACATCCATACAAGACAACCATACAAGACTTTTCAGATGGACCCACAAATGTACCTCACAGGAATCTTCTTCTAAAACTCTAGGCCATATCAGATCACTCCTAAACCTCTGTACTGGGTAATAACTTCAGGGAAAAAGCATGGGATGGTCCTATCCTGTAATGCTGTGGTTCTATGAAGCTGCAGGTTTATTTGTTTTTGAGATGGAGTCTCACTCTGTTGCCCAGGTTAGAGTGCAGTGGTGTCAATCTAGCTCACTACAACCTTAAATTCCTCAGCTTGAGTGATCCTCCTGCTTCAGCCCCTGAACAGTTGGGACTACAGGTGCCTGCCACAATGCCCAGCTAATTTTTTTTCTATTGTTAGTAGAGATGGGGTCTTGCTCTTGCTCAGGCTGGTCCCAAACTCCTGAGCTCAAACAATCCACCCACCTCAGCCTCCCAAAGTGCTGGGATTATGGCTGTGAGCCACCATGCCCAGGCAAAAGCCACAGTTTTGAATCCAATCCTACATTTGGCTCTTGCTCCTCATGTTCCAGGGAGCTTCCACCAGGTTCATCAGAGGCCCTACTGCAGGAGGAGGTGGATTCTGCACTTGCTTAAAGTCTGGGATGAACTATAGCAGGCAGAGAGATCACTTCTATTGCCATCAGGCTGTGTGGAAGAAAGTGAGTCCCATAGTCACGTAAGATATTTCTCAATATCAGATTGTTAGATAAAGAGAGTCTGTAAATAAATTATTATCCCCAGGAAAAAAAAAAACAGGACAAAACTGGTTTTAAAAACTAGTTACCACCTGGGTGCAGTGGCTCACACCTGTAAACCTAGCACTCTGGGAGGCTGAGGCAGGAAGATCGTATGAGCTCATGAGATCAGCCTGATCAAAAGCGAGACTCCCATCTCTAAAAAAAAAAAATAATTGGGTGTTGTGGTGGGCGCCTGTAGTCTCAGCTACTTGGGAGGCTGAGGCAAGAGGATCACTTAAGCTCAAGAGTTTGAGGTTGCTATGAGCTATGACACCACAGCACTCCACCAAGTGCAACAAAATGGAACTCTGTCTCAAAAATTAAAAAATAAGAAAATAGTTACCTAAGTCTAAAGTTTCAAGATCTGGACACAGGGCTCAGCGCCTGTGGCTCAAGCATTTAAGGTGCCAGCCACATACACCTGAGCTGGCAGGTTTGAATCCAGTCCAGGCCACCAAACAACAATGACAGCTGCAACCAAAAAATAACCGGGTGTTGTGGCAGGCACCTAAAGTCCCAGCTACTTGGGAGGCTGAGGCAGGAGATCGCTTGAGCCCAGGAGTTGGAAGTTGCTGTGAGCTGTGATGCCACAGCACTCTACCTAGGGTGATAGCTTGAAGGTCTGTCTCAAAAAAAAAGACATGGACACAGATGAGGCTGCCTGCTCATGCCCCGCCCAACCCCCAGGGTGAAGTTCCAGCCCAAGCCAGAAGGTGATGAGGCTCCAAGACTAATCTCCAAAGAGGCAAGAGAGTGCCCTTTCCCAAGCCTCTCAGTACACTCTGTCCAGAGCAGCCTACTGTTGTACACATGCATATGAGGGAGGGGGCATCATGCTGGTAAAGAACCCAGCCGAGGTCTACAAGTGTTCCAGCATAAACCCTGGCCAAGGTTCTGCTGACAAGCCCCCATAAAAACCAAGGAAATTGGCTCAGGGACAAGTGTTCCCCAGGTGCCCTGGCTATTTGTAGCCACTGTTTGCTGGCCCAGATCCCCAATTTCTAGATTAGAGTCTTCCCTCTGAACAAATAACGAGGTTCTCCTCAAAACATTGCTGGGCAAGAAGGGCCTCTAAGGCTTAAGCAGTCCAGTACTCACTTCTCTGCCCCCACGCCAACCAGGCCTGCCTCCCCTAACTAATTCAGCCTGAAGTACTGCCCACCTCCCGCATCTCCTGACTGGCAATGACACAGCTGGTCAAGTCCCCTTGAGCTGCTACCAAGTCTGAGCAGAGACATTCTAGGAAAAGAAATGTAAGGCCGCTGTTCCTCCTATCTCCCCTGAGGACCTGAGACAAAGTTAGAGAAAGAGGATAGTATCTATAAGCCTAAACTACTTGGGAGAACTCCCTGGGGAAAGTTGTAGGAACCTTCAGGAAAGGCCCCCCACCTCCTCCCCCACAGCACTCAATCCTAGAGACCTTGAACTAGCCCATGGCAGGGCGGGGAGTGCTGAACAGGGCCTACTGTGGCTCCAAATACTACAGTCTGCTCCAGATCACATGGATAGCATAGACAGAGGCAGGACTCTAATCCAAGTCTATTTGAAGTCTATTCCGAGCCTCTGACAGATCAAATAGTGGTCCATCAGCAGTCCAGTCTGGTGCTTTACCTCTTCCAGGGAAAGGCTTGCCCATAACCCACCACCTATCAGCTGAAAGGGATCGCAGCATGTGGCCCAGACTGCTGGACATCAGAAAGTAAAGCCAAGTCAAGGAAGGAAACTGCAAGTAGTGAAAAGGCCACAATTCTAAACTCACGGATGCTTTCTCCCACCAACCTCAAAACCACTCACAGAGGCTTTGTGAGACACCTGCCTGTGAACAGATGGGCTCAACTCACCCCCACCCACACACTCCCAGGGAGACTTTCAGCTTTCTTAAGGCAGAAACCTCCATTTGGAGAGCTACACCCAAACATTCAAACTAAGGGATTAATTAAAAGGAAGAAAAGACCTCCACCCTCATTTCTGGGATTGTCTCAGAAGCAGCCTAAATGTCATGGTCTCAAATGTGTCATGTGAAGTCAGTCAGGCTAGAGAAAGCCCTCTAAAACCTTATCTCAGGAAGTCCTTTCAAGCAGCTAATTCAGAATCCATTTAGAAACACCAGTAACTGGTAACAAGCTGATACTAGCAACACCATTTCAAAACATAGCAGAGCTATGGTCACCACCATGACTTAAGCTTTAGCAAGACCCATGGCTCAAATACCAATCTAATAAACTTTGGGGTACTTTTCTTTAACTTGCTAATTAATTTTTATTGCTTTCTGTACAATGTCCAGGCAACAAAAACAAAAGCAAAAATCCTGGCTGGCCTCTCCGGGCCCTGGGGACTCATGCTCTGTCTTCCCACCTTCTCTCTGCTGTTTAGAGCCAGCTCCATGGGAGTCTGAGAAAATGGAACTCCAAGGTCCTAAGCAAATATATTACTATATTATAATTAACCACTATGTACTAAGTACCTACTATGTACCACACCCTTAATGTACACAATCTGATTTAGTGCTAAAAATAACTTATAAGGGAAACATCAACAACCCTCATTTTACACATGGGACTAAGAAACTCTATAACCTGCCTTAAGTCAGATATTTAGCAGCAGGGACTTTATTATCTAGGACTAGTCTGCTTCCCAGGTTCACTATCAAATAAATACAAAATAATTCAATTTTTCACTTAAAAAAATTACCACAATTTATGTCTGACCAATTCTAAGATGTCTCTCTCAGACTTGATGTGAAAATATTGAACCAATTATTGCAGAAACTGAGCAAGGCCTGCTCCACCAGGGCTCTGCAGGAAAGTGGCAGAGCTCCTATTGGCAGGATGCCTGCCAGTCTACCAGGGCCCCCTTACTCAGAACAATTCTCTAAAATCTAGCATTAAAATGAGCAGCCACCTGTCTGGTAACCCTGGAAGCAACCTGTGGCTGCCTTGGGCCTGTGGGCTATAGATCATGGAGTGATCTAAGTTAGGCTCAGCCTCCTGCAGTAAAGAATGAAAACTCCACCTACCCAAGCTTGCAGTCTTCACTGAAGCAGCCTACCACTAAACCCTGGGTAGAGGCTAGGGTTTAGATCATCTGGACAAGATAACTGAGACTTCGGCTGCTACCAGAAGTACCAGAAGCAGACAACCGCATGTTGACTGGTTACATTTTAGCCCTCCAGTCCCCAGGGTACACATGAACTCTGCCCCTTACCGAGGTTTGGGGAATCTACAGGGGAAGAGGCTGGTGTAGGAGGCTGGGGGTAGAGGCCCCAAGCCAGGGGATCCACTAAGAACAGAAAATAAAAACAACAGTGACAATTTACTGAGGGCTTACCCTCATTAATTAATCCTATTTACAGTGCTTCATTTAATCTTCCCAAACAGGTACCATTTATTATCCCCATTTACCATAAGAGAAACCCCAGATTTAAAGAAAAGTCACTTTCCCAAAGGCTCAGGAGAAGAGTTAATCCACTCTCAGGAGAGAGGCTCTATGGTAAGGCATGTGACCTGAAGAGTCAACCTCCTTTCCCACAGACAGCCTCACTGTCAGTCCGCAGAACAGGAGTGGGTTTACTCAGGTCCCTACCAGAGTTAGCAAGAGAAGATGCTCCAAGCCCTAAAGCAGACCCAAACTCCAAAACTTCCTAAGCCTTGAACCACACCAGGGAAGTTTCCAAGGTCTTCTCGTTTGGGGTCCAGGGGGTCCTGCGAGCTTCCCTGTAGGGTCCCAGCCCCAAGCCTCCAACACGACTCCCAAGAGTCCCACCTCCCAAACCCTCTTGCCCATTCAGCTCAAAGCCTGTCTGGGATTAAAGACTCTGACTCTTTGACCAAGTGCGGTAGCTCATACCTGTAATGCCAGCACTTGGGAGGCCGAGGCGGGTGGACTGCCTGAGCTCACAGATTGGAGACCATCCTGAGGCAGAGCTAGACTCTGTCTCTAAAAATAGTCGGGTGTTGTGGCAGGCGCCTGTAGTCCCAGCTACTCAAGAGAATGAGGCAAGAGAATCTCTTGAGCCCGAGTTTGAGGTTGCTATGAGCTATGACGCCTTGGCACTCTGCAACAAAGTGAGACTCTGTCTCAAAAAAAAAAGACTCTGACCCGGAAAAAAGAGGATGACTGTCGTGAAAGAGGACATCGGGGTATGTCCCGGAGACCCTTTCGGGGAAATCCGGGGAGTCCCAATCCTCAGACTGGACTGGTGCTGACTCGAGTCCTTACCGAGCAGCGGGGACTCCTCGGGGCAAGCGGGCAGAGGCAGCTTTGTGGTTCGGGACACTGGAACCGAAGTCAAGTTGCTCGCGTGGCCACGGCCAGAATCCGCATGAGGGCTGGAGTCACGACCCAGGCGCGGCTCCGGGGAGGCGCCTAAAGGAGGCGGCGGCCGGACCCCTCTGGATCGAATGTCCCCGGAGGACTGCCCGATGGCGGCGGCGCCGTGAGAGCCGCCCTGCAGCGATGTAGAGACTCCGACCAGCTGAGGCAGGCGGCTCAGGTCGCGGCCGGCCAGGTAATAGACCAGAGTGACTCCAAGGTGCAGCGCGCAGACGGCCACGAGCAGGCGGCAGGCCCGCTGCAAGGACGCGCCCGGCATCGCGGCGCTGCCGCCCAGGAGCGGCTCCCGGAACCTCATCTTCCCGCCGCCGCTTTAAGAGGGGTGTGGGCTGCAGGAGGGGAGGGCGACCCGCCCGCGGGCCGCCTGCCAGGCACTGCCAAACCACGGCGATGGGGGCAGGGCACGGGGTGGGAAGCAAGGGAGCGCGGCGCCGGCGGGCGAACTGCAGAGAGCGGAGACTCCGGCCAGCCTGACCAGGGCGCTTCCAGCAGGGCGCCCGAGGCGCGGGCGGGGCCGCCGGCGGGGGCGGAGGCGGGGCCGGGAGCGGGGTTTTCTGGACAAGAGAAGGGCGGGGCCACTGGGGCGCGGGGCCGGGGGGCGGGTCTGTCCGTGGCGGGACAGCTCCGGGCGAGAGGCGGGGCGCCGGGAGGGTGGGCAACAGGGCGGAGCCACCCCGAGGGGGCGCGGCCCGAAGCTCGGGGCCGGCCTGCAGTGCAGTCCCGGGGTCTGACTCCGGCTCCGGCGCCCCGCTGTGCACCGCCCTCTTCCTCTCTAGCCTTCGCAGCGAAGGTTCGATGGCAGGGGAGCCGCGCCTCTTCTTCCTCCTCCTCCTCCTCGCTGCCGTCGAGAGGCCGCGCCACTTCCTAGGGTGCACAGGGACCGGGAAGCCGGGCCTGGGCCTGCAGCGTGGCAGCAAAGAGGGCGCAGAGCAATCGAGTGGTTGTCTGGACGGGTTGGGAGGCGAGACGGCGTCCTAGCCAGTGGGCCTCGGTGGCCCTAGGGGTGAGAAAGGGGAGCAGAAAACGGTTGCCAGGAAACCGGCTTCCACGCCTAGGGAGGGGTAGTACGGTGGCGGAGGGATTCTCTGGGGTGTTCTAAACCCCCTCCTTTAGCCCAGCTGGGTCCCGCTGCCAGTGTGGGAACTTGCAAGAAGTCTCTGCTCTTTGGGCACCTTGCGGCTAACAAAGTGGACAAGTAGCCTTTTTCTCACCTTACGGTTGTGTAGCTTGGGCTAGGGCATCTCAGAGACTGCCAGCTTGGTTCTGGGTGTGGGGGAGGTGCCTCTTCTGGTGCAGCCCACCCGATGAAGGTAGATGCTTTGTAGGGAGAGGGCGGCAAAAAGCCTCAGCAACTCCCACAACAGCGTGCAGAAAAAACAACCGGTTTTACAATCTGCGTTGGGTTAGACACAATCCCATGAAGTAGGAATTGTCCCCATTTTATAGATGGAGATAGATAAAATGGAAGCCCAGCAGGGGTTAAGAAACTTGCCTAAAATCCCACAGTTAGTGAGAGGCAGAATTCTGGCTCCCAAGTTCTTATTTTCCACACACTTAACCCAGGTTAATTTGCAAGTAAGGGTAGAAGATTATGTGGGTGAGAGACTTAGACACTGAAGCCACTTGTCCTAGATGTGATCCAGGGGCCTCAGACCCACCTGAATGAGTGCTCCAGTGAAGAGAGTCCTACCTCAGAGAAGGACTCATGGAGGTGCTGTCACTTATGTGGACAGGGCAGCTGAGGGCTCTGGCAGCCAACTCTGAGGTGGGGAATGACAACAATAGCCAAAAATAGCTACCATATTTAGAGAGTTTACTATATGCCATGAAGGGTAGGCATCTTACAGCCTCCATTTCACAGGTGAGAAAATTAAGGCTCAGGAGTGGACACTTGGTTATGATCAAACAAAGTCTACTTTCTTTTATGAACACCAGGTCCTCCTGATCTTCCCCACTTCACTGGCCATTTCTTTGTCTCCTTTTTGGCTTCTCTTCCCCAGTTGCTGAAGGCCCCAGGCATAACCCATGATGTACTTTTTCTGTCTCCACTATCTCCCTGTATCATGGTAACTCCAAAATTTCTGTCTTCAGCCCAGATCTCTTCCCTAACCTCCAAACTCTTACTCAGCTGCCTATTTTATGGGGATCTTAAAGTCAGCACATCCTACGAGCCAGGCATTGTGGTGGGCACCTGCAGTCCCAGCTGCTTGGGAGGCTGAGGCAAGAGGATCACTGGAGCCCAGGAATTTGAGGTTGCTGTGAGCTGTAATACCACAGCACTCCACCCAGGGTGACAGAGTGAGACTCTGTCTTAAAAAAAAAAATTAAAAAATCAGCACATCCTGCCCACAACAAGCCACTCTTTACACTCCACTCCCAAAATTACCTCCCTCAGAGCATGGTACCACTATTCATCAAGTTCCCCAAAACCTAAAAGATATCCTTGATGTACTTCTCTTACTCTTAAATACCATCTCCAATCCCTCAGCAAGTCTTGTCAGTGCTCCCTTCAAAAGATCAAAAGTCACCAAGCCACTATCAGCTGAGCCTGGGTTATATGGCAGCCTACTAAGTAGTCCATAGAAGCCCTTCCACTCTGGTTCCTACCTCCATCTATCACCATTTCAGACAGTCTACCATGTTGGACCTGCTTTAGCCATTCTAGCCTAATTGCTAATTCCTTGAATTTGCCGTATTTCTTCCTACCTCAGGGTCTTTTTACTTGCTGTTCACTTAGCCTGAAACAGTCTTCCCCAATATTTCATTAAGATCCCCCAAATGTCACCATAAGAGAGAGATTTTCTCAGACTCCTTTATGGAGGATAATCTCCTACTCAAATCTGCTTCACCTGCTTAATTTTTTCAGAGTGGGTATCAAACCACCCTACATAATGCATTTATTGTGTCCCTCAACTCCATAAAGGCAAAAATTTTTGATGGTTGGCACTGAATACATATTTATTAAAATACTTTGTAATTGAATATTTATGATCATCTTGATGTATGGGCAGGGGAGAGGGAAGAAATTATTTCTAAGTTATTTTAGAAAACAAAGTAAAGAGTTGTTCTCCAAGGTGTTGGTAAGGGTGAAGCTGACCCCAACAGTCCAGGTCTGGGGTGAAAATTCTGCCCAGCCAATGAGTGAGGATGGGTCAGATTAGTCCATCTGAAAATGGGAGAGGAAATGGAGATGTGCCTTACATAGAAACATGTGTCCAGGAGACAGGATTAAGGGGAAGATGGAGGCTACAGACCTGTCCCACAACCCTCTGGGCCTAGAAATCAATGAAAACAAACCAAAACCCAACACTTGCTAATTGCCTATCATCCCTCAGGATCATGCAGAGTCCACTGAGGCCTGAGCAACAGTCTCACCAGCTCCTGAGCCAGAGGTGCCTAGAATTGCTAAAGGTCTTGCTTCAACACGGTCCAGGATGTCTAGAAACCCTCAGGACAGCATTGTTCAGCTGCACTGATGTTAAGCAGCGGTTCTCAACCTGTGGGCCACAATCCACAGGAACTGTGTTAAAGGGTAGTAGCGACATTAGGAAGGTTGAGAACCACTGTATTAGAGAATGGATAGACAGACCCAGGCATCCTTCTTCCCCATGACCCTCACTCTTTCCATGCTCAACTTTGTCAGGTGAAAACTTGGTCTTGTCAGGTGAGATACCTGGAAGAGGAAGTTGAAGTGCAGACTGGCCTAAAGCTGGCATGTAGGTTTGGCAGTTGTCCCATCCAATGCTCACCTGCCCAGAATCACCACCTCTCTGCTTCTCCCTGCAGCTTGCCTTCCACAGGTTAGTGGCCTTTTCTCTGCCTTCCCACAGTGCCCTCTTCTGAAATGTAAACTGACAGTTTACATTTCTATTCTCACCCTCATAGATCAGGAAGAAGGGCATAGAACAGTGCCTGGCACATGGTAGGCCGTTATTTCAGTTATCTATCACAGCATAACACCCCACCCAAAACTAAGCATCTTACCAAGGTTTGACAGTTCACAGTTTCTCATAGCCTTGCAGTTCCCTGGGCAGTTCTGCCTTACCTGCTGTCAGCTAGGGAACCCGCACAGTTGGAAGCTCCATAGCACCAGCACAGTTGGAAGCTCCATAACAGCCTCACTCTCATGGCTGGTGGTTGGTGCTGGCCAGGGGGGCAGGAAACTCAGAATGTGCTATGGGTCACGCGGACCTTGCCACAAAGGCCTCTCCATGTGGCTATTTTGGTTTCCTCATAAACCAGAGGCGGCTTTCCAGAAAGGAACATTTCAAAATCACAATAAGGTAATACAGATCCTTAATGCCCACCCTTAAGCATCACTTCTCCGGGGATTCTTTTAGTTAAAACAAGTCAAGGGCAATCCACATTCAAGAGGAATAAAAATAGATTGCCTCTCTTGATGGTAGGAGGGGCAAAGAATTGGCAGGCATCTTTAATCCACTGTGGCTACAGATTATTTAGATTCTTCTCACAGGTAAAATACACTAATTTCTTCCCAAGGTCTCCCCAAAGACTCTTCTAATTACAACTTAAGGTCCAGAATCTCATCGGCTCAATCAGGTCCAGGTAGGATTCCTCAGGTTCAGGGACCTATGGATTATAAAAATAAGTTATTCTTCTTCCTCCTTTTCTTCCTGAGCAGTTTAGTCCAGAAGCCACTACATAGCATTGAGCAAGGCAGGAAGTCAGACAACATAGAGTGTCAAAGCCCAACCAGGATGAGAAGTAGTTGGGGTTGGGGGGGAGAAGCCCACCACAGAATGTCACAGCCCAGGCAGAGGAAGAAGGACATCCATGGAGTTATCAGGATCTGAGCCTGGTAGGAGGACTCCTGTAAAATAAAGTGGCCCAATACAGGGTGTGGAGCCA
The DNA here is from genome assembly GCA_963574575.1 of Galagoides demidoff. Lineage (NCBI taxonomy): Eukaryota > Metazoa > Chordata > Mammalia > Primates > Galagidae > Galagoides > Galagoides demidoff. The sequence goes on from CAUYQV010119045.1 coordinate 10,270, forward strand.
AAATGGGTGGAGAAGATAGGGTTCGAATCCCCAGCCCGGGCCCGCCAAACAACAATGACAGCTGCAACCAAAAAATGTCCAGACGTTGTGGCGGGCGCCTGTGGTCCCAGCTACTTGGGAGGCTGAGGCAGGAGACTAGCTTGAGCCCAGGAGTTGGAGGTTGCTATGAGCTGTGATGCCATGGCACTCTACCCAGGGGGATAGCTTGAGGCTCCGTCTCAAAA
>CAUYQV010119046.1:0-86917 GCA_963574575.1 Galagoides demidoff
TTCTAGAACTAGAATATAAATGTTTTGATACAATGACTAAGCAAATGACATGAAATTTATGTTAACCAGCTTGATGAAAGTATTTCAAATTGTATATGAAAACAGTACAATGTACCCCATGTTTGCATTAATGTATACAGAAAAAAAAAACCCCACAACTTAAAAAAAAAAAAGAAAGGAATACAGAAATATCTTTTGAAAAATTTATGAAAACATATCCTCTGCCTGAGGCCTTGGAAGGTCTGTTTCTGGGGACCCTGTAGCTTAAGTTTCATGAATACCCTAATAAATTCATCTTTGGGGAGGAAGATCATGAACACCTCTGTGAGGCTAATGTTACAGCTTTATTTTATTGAGAAAGCTGTGTTCTTCACAGTACTGTAAAAAACCCCAGGTGAGTGTAGCTACAGATGTTTCCTGTCTATGTGTGTGTATTACAGACTCTTAAAGACAGTTGTCTTGGAAATGACCACATTCTATGGCAGTGGTTCTCAACCTTCCTAATGCCTCCAAATGCTGCGACCCTTTATACAGTTCCTCATGTTGTGGTGACCCCCAACCATAAGATTATTTTTGTTGCTACTTCATAACTGTAGCTTGAGAACCGCTGCTGTATGGTATAATGAGGATGGTATATAAGGGTCGGAGATGATGGAGGTGTGATAGGCTTATGCTTTCAGTTTGCTTATTTATATATGTGGATAAAACTAGAGAACCCAATGTACATATATTTCTGTATATTCTGTGTACATTTCCTGAGTGTTACCACCTGACACAAAACAGACCCACTGCTTACTTGTAGACAACTTCCAGAGACTTGATTCACCTATGAAAGGAGAAATTGAGAAATACATGATTATACTGTAATATTTCAAAGGACACAGTTCAGACTGCACTGATGACAGTGACGTTTTGCGCCCTCTGGAGTTCTTCATTTGTAGTTGAGCCATTTGCTTCCGATGTGTTTCTTTGGTGTCAGGTACAGAGAGGATTCAACGTTGTTTCCTCTTCCTGAGTCTCATTTTACTCAGAACTTACTACAGCACAGAGAGAATTCACCGCAGGTGGCCGGGGGCCCTCTGGTTCACGGGATTAGGGTGCGTTTAGAGGTGCAGATCCCGTTGCCTCTGTACCTCTAGAGCACGGAGTTTTACTGACAACCAGTGTGTGGGTTGTTCTGTCAGAACTACAGGGAGAGGCCTTCCCCTGACGCAAAATATTCTTGTCTGGGCCTCAGGAAGAAATCCCAGGACTAGTGGTAAGAAAAAAGGGTTACATGGATGGGGAGAGAGGGAATTCGGTGAAGCTACTTCGGGGAGAAGCTCTGGAGATCACATTCTGGTGCACACACACCACTAATTAAGGATATTTTCTGAGGAATAAAAAAATGGAAATGAGATAGAGGAACAAAATGAGTTGTGAGTCATAAAAGCTTTGTGAATGGGGGAATTACATGCTAGGTTTCAAGGTGTGGAAGGAGTTGATTCCTAGGTGGGAGGTGGGCAGAGTGCCGAGCTCGCCTGGGATACCACACACAGGCAGGGCTGGCTGCCTTAGGTGGCTCTGGAGCTCGGTCCTCTATTTTGTAGTAGTCTTTGTCTAGGATTTACTAAATGCAAATAGTTGAACCCTCTGGCACTTGGGCTCAGCTAAAATCAATTTTAAGTTTTATTATTCATTGATAGAATTAAGATGAAATTGGTGAGCCCACTTCTGCTGCTTTCTGTAGTATTTAGTTCATGAAAGAGTCGCTCTCCGTCAGGTCCTATAAAGCCTCCTTTGTGTTTTTTAACATAATTTCAAATTGAACAACTTCATTATACATCAAGAGTCTTTTTTGCTGAATCTTGGCATGGATGCTGCTCTTGGCATGAGAAAAATGGCTCGATAGATCATACCTTACACAGTCAATAGGAGAGTCGCACTATGGGACAGAAACACAAGAAAATAAGAGCTGTTTTTTCAAAGCCACTTTTGTTTAAACATGTATAGACAAAATTACATTTACTCTTTTTTAATAGGATCATGGTATTGGCTCTTATTCAGGAAGATCTGTATGTATATGAGAGGCAACTGGGGTTGAAAAGAGGACTGCTTTTTCCTCCAGTGTCAAAGGAGAATGTAGATTTTCTTAATGTATGCTGGATGTAGCATGATTCCTGTAATTCTGCAGTGTGAGAGAATCTTTGTAAGCAACTTAATTATTGCACGTTATCTTCCAGGGATGAGAATGGGAGTTTTGTTTATGGAGGAATCAGTAAGTGTAAACAACCATTGCCTGGTCCTAAGGGTTCCGAGTCCCCAAATTCCTTCTTGGACCACGAGAGCCGAAGACGAAGATTCACCATTGCCGACTCTGATCAGCTGCCTGGGTATTCTGTAGAAACTAATGTTCTGCCCACAAAAATGAGAGAGAAAACTCCATCTTATGGTAGGTTTCCAAGTGTTTGTTTTGTTCCGCGGTTGGCTTTTACTTCTCGCCCCCACCCCCTTCCTTATTTGGAACTGCTGGATGAATTTGGCAGGCTTTAAGGGTAATCCGAGGAAAACATAAACCTCAATGAAATTCTAAGTATGAGACCTTTATTCATCTCTCTAAAGCAAGCCTTGTTGAGTCATTCCTCTGCCTGGCATCAAAGCCCAGCTGAGTGAGATCATGTTACAATTTTAACTTTTAGTGTCTGGGTTTTAACTTTGGAGTTGCTTTGCTCCACAGACTCAGTCTCAAGTTTAGCGTGAACCTGTCCTAACTGCTTGCTATGGAAATGCAGTGCTTTAAAGTACAGTAGAACCTCTGTAAGCTGACCACCAAGGGACTGTAACAAACTGGCCAATAAATGGAAGCGGTCAACATATAGAGCTAAGCTACTGTACTGCTATGTACATGTGGTGCATGTCCGATCTATGAAAATTAGTTTAACTTAAGGAGGTGGTCAATGTAGAGAAGTGGTCAGCCATGGAGGTTCTACTGTACTTATTTTAAAATGTGTTGTCGCTTTTATTTAAGTGGGAATGATATTGTGGGGTCCAAGTTATAAATGAAGGGAAGGATTCGCAGAAGTCCCCAAACTCGTCAACTTTGTCATCTTCCTTTTTGTCCTTGAAGGGAAGCCCCGGCCTCTGTCCATGCCTGCAGATGGGAACTGGATGGGGATTGTGGACCCTTTTGCCAAGCCTCGAGGTCATGGTAGGAAAGGTATGTTTAATGTAAGCAAACCACAAGACCCAAGTGGGGAGTCAGAAGACCCAGGCCTTACTTTCAATTCTATTCCTAAATATATTATAATAACTAGACAGAGCACATAACCTCCTGAGTCCCATTGCTCTTCTATAAAATCAGTATTGCTGAAGACCTCTCAGCTCCTGCCTATTTCTAGAATGGCAGATTTCATAATCCTTGTTAGTGACTAAAAAATCACTTGTTAATGACTGATTAACATTGTGTGTTATAAAAAGGTTGTAGACGTTAATGGTCTAATTCTTAAATAAGGAGAAAGAAATTATTCATTAAGCAATCTTATTCTAAATGTTATGATTATTGTTATTGGAGTCTCGTTCATTTCTGATGAATGAACATTAATTTTTTTTCTTTCAGATCCTTGTGTTCAATTACCATTTAAAAAGAAATTTGTATTTAATTTGCCCTGTAATCAAAGTTACTGATTACAATACTAATGTTAAAGGAAATGTTTGAAAATATTCTTTTTTTTTTTGCCAGATGATGCTTGGATCAACATTGGCAAAACATCATAGCATTGTTTTTGCAGTGTTGAAACAAATAGCATGGTAGGCTTTAGATAGAAAAAGAAGAAAAAAATTCTGGAGGTTCTAACCTTGAAAGGTCCATGACATCTACTGGGGACTTAGTAAAGTTTGTCTTAAGCACCCACGCCACTTGGATTTTGCTAGAGTGAGAAAAGGATGGGGTGCCTGTGTATGTTCAAGATACCCGCAGTTAACAGGTGAATATCTGTGGAGCAGTCAGCAGGTGGCAGGGCTGTCCTTTGTTTAGATTTAAAAATGTTAACATCTGCATTGCCATTCCTAGGAACCTGGATTTAGCCTTTTGTTTCTTTTATATTTTGAGAAAAGAAAGGAGAGGGTTGAGGAGTGTGAAACTGGGAAATTGGACAATTACCGGTCCCCTCCACACCTTCCACATTTGTCCTGCAGAATTATTTTAGAATAAAAGATACCTGCCCATGGCCACTTAATAACAGATTGATTGGGATATAACTTATAGCATAAGAAGTTCACCCTTTTAAAGTATATGCAATTAGGCATTTTTTAGTATATTCACAGAGTGAATCATGCACCAATTACCCCTCTCTAATTCCAAAACATTTTCACAACCCTAAAACAGAACTAAGGAGAAATCCCATAGCTGTCTGCAGTCACTCCCGATTTTATCCTTCCCCAGTACATCGGACGGTCACTCATCTGCTTTGAGTCTATGGATTTGCCTAGTTGCTATTCTGGACATTTCATATAAATAGATGTATCTACAATTTGTGGCTTTTTGACAATAGGCACTTTATAAAAGTGTCTTTTCCATTTTGAATACAAAAGCAAAACAGACACATTGAAAAACATCTAGAAGGCATGAGAAAATTAAACTCAGCTAGAACCTGCTTCCCTAACCTAGAAATAGCCATGTTGGGTGTGGTTTCTGTTTATTCCTAGGTTTACATTTATATACCTGGAAAAGTGTGCAAAATAGAAGAAATAGATGTTCAGTAATGTTATGTAATGTGAATATTTCCTATATGATATATTTTCTTACATGGCTCCATTAACAGTCTATCTTGTGGCTGTAGCACCTATTTATTTAGCCTGCTACTTTGGAGATTTAGGTTATTTTCTCCCCATCCCCCAATTATCCGTGTGTTTGCAAGCATCTGCATCCATAGTCTCCACACATTCCTGGGTCAGAAGAATACTGGTGTTACCAAAGGGCACTGAATTTTCAGTTTCTGTTGAGTTTCTTAAACATCCCCCTATCCCAGGGGATCTGTTGGCTTTTAGGGTCATGTCATTCTCCCAGGAACACCCCAGTCTTTGCCCCAGACTGTGCTTCACTTGGGGTAACAGTGCACCCCAACTCCCTCCATGCTCCTTAGCAGAAGCCTTGCTGTAGAGGCCTGAGCTTGTGCTGTAGGCATGAGCAAGGCCCCGCAGGGAAGGAGTGATAGAGTCATGGGCTTGCTCTCATTGTGCAGTGAAGAAGTACCGGCTCTCTGAGTCTGCTCTGCCCTGTGTTACCTCTTAGGGCCAACACAGCTTAAGTCACAAGGGACCTCCTTCCTCTGTTTCTGCTTTCTGAGCACCCAGTGGGGTGGGCTTGATCACGTGCGAGGTTTTGTAGCCCATCCACGCGGGGAGAGCAGGGGATGGTGCCCACTGTCAGAGTGGTAGCTGAAGTCTGGGCAGGCCTGTGCAGTGGATGGTTATTTTAATGGAATTGTGGGCTTTGTCTGAAAACAGGAGAAGACGCCCTTTGCAGGTATTTCAGTAACGAGCGGATACCCCCCATCGTCGAAGAGAGCTCCTCTGTCCCACACCGGTTCTCCAGACCCATAACGGAGCGGCAGCTGGTCCGCGGTGCAGACTACATCCGAGGAAGCAGGTGCTACATCAACTCAGATCTCCACAGCAGCGCCACGATTCCATTCCAGGAGGAAGGGACCAAAAAGAAATCTGTCTCCTCAGCCTCAAAGTCCTCGGCCTCAAAGTCCTCGTCCACGGAACCATCCCTGCTGGTCAGCTGGTTTACTCGCCTGAAACTATTGACTCACTGAGAGCTGCCCTGCTCCGGGTCCTGCCCGCTGCTGCCCCAAGTGCCTTGCTCCGCAGTGGACAGCCTCTTCCCATCTCACCCACAGTATTAGGGAGTGACCTTCTGCATTCTCATTTTCTTTTCTTTTTGGAAAGTTGTATACTGCCCTTCTTGGAAGTTTGAGGTAATTGGATGGGAACAAATCCAGAGGATCTTAGGTGCTGGCTTATGGGGGGCCAGGAGGGAAATGGACAGAGCCTTCTCTTCTTGCTTCCTCAGAGACAGAACATGGAGACACACTCCATAAATCAGAGCCGTGGCCAGAAATGTTCTGGTCATTGTGAGAAACTGTTGGCATTGTTCCTTTTGGGGGGTTGGGGGACTAAAATTGGTGGTTATTGTCATACAGATGTGTTGGTTTGTGGTCCAAGTTCTTTACCTAAAAAAGCCAGTGGAGAAAACATCTTTGTTTCGATTTTTAAGGCTCTGTGCCACATTTGTAAGTGCACAGAGTTTGGCTTTGAAAATAACACGTGGCAAGTGTCTCCTGCTCGCAAAGCAGAGGTGTAAGTGTAGGTCCATTACACTTGATTCATTTCCATTTTTGTAAGTCTCAGTATAGGTCAGTTAATACAAACCACATGAACACGTTTTGATAGGGCTTATTACACACAAAGAAGCGTATGTTTATTTGTGAGGGGTATTGTTGTTGTTCTTACATATTATTGTCTGTAAGGGAAGGAAGCTATACGATTTGCTGACAGCCAAAGTATCATTCAGAAACATGAAACAAGATTTGGGTTAATGAGACATAGATCAGTTTGCATTTCACCCTGTCCAATGTCTATCTTCCGGAAAAGAATGTACAGTTCTTTGAAATTGTACACAGTTTGCTAACTAGAAATATCTTGGAAAGCCTTGTGGTCACTAATTTTCAACTTGCATCAGGTATTTTGGAAAAGCGTGTCTGGATATTAACTCTTGTTTAAACTGAATGTATGATATTTTGTTAGAATGGAAAAGTACTATCTTGTTAATTTAAGTGTTTTAAATATAGTTGTATATTTTTCTTATTCTTAGTCACATGTGATTGAAGTATTTCTGTTTCGCGTTATACATGAACCCAATGAAAAAAGCATTCAAGGTGTTTTCAGATTATCAAGAGTGACCACCACAGCTGTTGTCAAAAAACCAAAACAAATCCTGCCAGGCATTTTGGGATTTTATGGATTGGAAATGGAGGAGAAGAAGGGGTGTGTGCAAAGTGCCATTATATGGGGGGGATCCTTTGAGGGGTGTTCCTGGGCAGAGCAGATATCCTCTAGTCTCCCCCACGGTGCCTCTCTCAGCTTTGCTGAACTGCCTGGAGTTCAGCACATGGGAGAGCCCCCCGGCACTGGCAAAGCCCCCCTTTCAGATGCTTCTGGGGGGGGTTACAGGGGCTGGCAGCCTCTCCCCGATAGGTGGCTGGGCTCAGCCCAGGCGCTTTGCTGTCAGCCTCTGAGGCAGTATCTTTCAACCTTTGTATCTCAGTATAAACTCACTAAACTTCCATAGCACACTTAATTTAGGTTGATCCAAAAAAGAAAAAAGAGTAAAAAAAAGAATATACTTACTGTGCTTTGAACTTTTTTTGAATATGTTTTAATTAATGATCTTTAAACATGTTGGTGGCCCACCTGAGATCCTGTCACGGCACACTGGTTAAAAATTACTGCTCCACGGGCCCTGCAGGGAAGGTCTGGGCATTTTATGGGAGATCTAAGGGTGTCTGACAGAAGAGGCTTGGTGGGTGTGATTCACTGGGAACTTGGCCCACTGTGAGGGGGGAGTGTGGAACAGGGAGATCTAGTGCGGGGTGCTGGTGATGAGGGGGAGCCATGGAGGAGGAGGTGCGTGGCCCTGTCCATCCTGCTGTGGGCTGGAGGTGGCTGTGTCCACGGCATACTGAGTCCCGTCGCTTAGCTGGCAGGTTAGCCCCTAATTTTGGAGAAAATGGGGGAAAATGTCACTTGCGAATTGAATAGCCATCCTCAAGATGCATTTTTAGAATGTCAGTTTTCACTATCGGCAGCACCCCCAACTGGATGGGCGCTGTTTTCCCCTGAAGTCCCGGGGGCAGCCAGACAAGTCTCCGCGTCCTCTATGGTCAGTCCCTCTCTGCTGCTGCATTTTTATCTTTATTTGAGGCTCTCTCCTGAATTGTGTTTGAGCAATATATTGCTGCTAAAAAAAAGTTTGTCCATCTTTATATTGAAATATGTAAACAAGGTTTCATATGGATTGCTTTGATCTTAGGGGAAACTGCTTGCCTCAGTAATAATCCAGGTTTAATGGCACACGTGTGTTACCACATGGAGATGCGGGATGATACTTTTTGACGTGACACCTTAAAACAGTGTTGTTTTGTTTTTAAGTCTACTAGACCCAATTCAACACCCATCCCTTTTTGTAATAAATATTTTGTAATACCACGTTACAATCATCAAAGGAAAATCATGAGTGACACAATTTACCTTTATACATGAAAGTATCACCTCATTTACCATTTTGAAATGAAACTAAGCGGTACTGTATCCAGCCTCTAAACCAGTGTTTTTCAACTTTTTTTTTTTTTTTAAATCTCACAGCACACTTTACCCTATAGTTTAACTTCTGCAGCACACTTAAATTAGGTTGATCAAAAAGAAAAAATAGTACTGTGTTTTGAACTTTTTTTTTTTTTTTTTGCAGTTTTTGACCGGGGCTGGGGTGCCCTACTCCTTTGAGCCACAGGTGCCGCCCCCTGTGCTTTGAACTTCTTTTGAAAACAAATTAATTAATGATTATAAAAAATTTTTGCAGCACTCACGAGATCCTCTCATGGCACACCAGCATGGTTTAACGCAGGTTGAAAATCACTGTTCTAGACATATCAATATGATGTCCTAACTGAAATTTTATAATGAAATAATAACTTTAATATGTAAATGCTGTAGCACAATTACAAGATGTAGTGAAATGATACTAAAACAGGGCACATACTCTGTGTGTGTGTGTGTATAAATACATAGAAAACACAACAAGCATGGTAGCGATGAGCACAGACCAATACAGGCTTGCTACCTTCGAAATTCAATACCAGGGATGGGATTGATGTTAGAAAAGTGATTTACTAAAATGTGGTCAATTCTTGATAAAGTTCTGGGTAAAAAAAGAACTGATCCTCACTCAGGCTGTGCTTGCTGTGTGCCTGGCATTGTTCCAAATCCTTCCTGAACAGTTGTGTGAGCTGAGTGCTGTTTTTAGTCCCCTTTTACATAGGGACAGGTGATCTAAGTTATCTACTAACTGTCCCAGTTATCTGCTGATAATGGCAGAGCTTGGATGAAAATTAAAGCAGTCTGGCTCTGGCATCCTTACTCATAATCTCTTTGCTGTACAGGCTTCCTTCCATTTATAGAATCTTCTAACTGCATTGCTGAAAAATCCAGAGCATATTAAAACTGGGCTAAAAATTCCCTGGGTGTTTATATAGCAAATGAAATTATAGATTCACGGTTGTGAACTGGGTCTCTATCTACCTGCATATTTGGTGGGACAGTTGAAAGTTGCACTGTTGGGGGACAGCTTTTCGTCATGAGGGGTCTGACCTGTAGGGCTTGTGTAGCTTCCCACAGATTAAATGCAAGGAGTGGCTGCCTGTCATGGGCGCCTCCTCTGCTCACCAATTCCCAACACTACCTCTAGGGGGCGGTACCATCTCTTTCAGAACAAGTGTTCTAGAAGAAATCTATCCTCTGTCAGTAGTGTTTCCGTCTATATGTTCATTTTCTGACTCTCAATTCTCTGCTTCTCTCTCAATTCTTTCTCCACCAAAACCTGAAGTTTTAGAATCTGTTTCATTAGGTTTTTTATATTTTTGTTTGTTTGTTTTTTCCCTTGAAAGCCAAGCACTTTTTGCCCACTCAGAGTCAAAGACCATAAATATTCCCAACTTTTAGTTTGGTAACCTTCAGAAAACTCTCAGAGGTACTGACATCTCTCAGAGAGCTCCAGTGAGTAAATGTGTTTGACATTTGAATGTTAGCAAAACACAAACTTTGTGTTGGCCTTTTGGCCACCAGGGGTAAGGACAGTGACCTGACTTGAATGTTTTTTCCTTCCTGTGTGTCATTAGGCAACTGATTCACGTTTTGCTCCATTCTTAATAAAAATCACTGCATAGTGTCCTTTGGTATGGGACTACTGCAGATTTGGTGGAAGATTTTGTGGACGGTGGACAACTTAAAAGGAATTTAACTACTTTGGGGATGGTCACTCTTTGGCTTGGCCAGTGATATTTGATTTTATTCATTTTTGAAGTTACTTTGTGTCTTAGCCAGCTCAGGCTCCTGTACCAAAATACCACAGCCTGGGTGGCTTATGTGACAGTTCTAGAGGCTGGGAAGTCTAATACCCAGGTGCGGGCAGAATCAATTCCTGGGGATGCCCTCGTCCTGGTTTGCAGACATTCATCTTCCCGTTGCATCCTCACCTGGCCAGGAGAGTAAGTTCTCTCTTGTCTCCTCTTGGTGAGGGCACTAATATCATTCATGAGGGCTCTGCCCTCAGGACCTACTTACCTCTAAAAAGACCCCACCTCCTGATACCATCACATTGGAGATGGAGGTCTCAACATATGAATCTGGGAGGATGTGAATGTTCATCTGTAGCACTCGGCTTTTGTGTTTTTTCATACTTTCATGCTAATCGGCTGGAAGGTGAGTATTTATTTTAAAATGTATTTTAAAATTGCCTTAAGTGACTTTTCTGATGTCTCTTCAAATATGTGGGAGGTCTTGCAGGATGCATCAAGCCTACGAGGACCTCCGGACATGCTTGGTAATACTAAAGGAGCTTAAAAATATTTTTTTACAGCCTGAAGGAGATGGAATTAGATAAACAACCTCACCTTTCTACTGCCAGATTAAGTTCTGCTTTAGGGGTTCTATTTATTTGGAGCCAGAATGATTGCTGGGATATGCTAAACTAACAAGGACACCCTCAATGTGAGTTTTAACATAAGTGAAGGGGAAATGATTACATCATGTTCAGACATTGCTAGAGAGCCATGTTTTTCTCTGGTTTTAGGGAGATGGGATCTGTCCCAAGCTCCGGGTGTGTGTACAGAAGAAAGATTGCTCCTACTACAAGAGTCTTTCTGACACAATGGCCTACTTGCCCACTGATGTGGTGAAAGGAAAGAACATTTTGTCCATAACCAAAAAAATAATGTCACCCATCCAGGAGGCTGTCACATGCAGTTTCTCAGAACCTGGGGGGCATGTACTCCACTCCCCTTGCATAGAAACGTATATGGTTCCAGTTATTAAGGACTAGATTCTGGCCCTAAGGGGACCAGCCCCAGGCGTATTATGGAAGTGTTTTAGAAAGCTTATCTCCTTAGTTGATCAGCTGTCCCTGGCTGCCATTTTACAATAGACCTCAGGGATAAAAGCGTGTGACCTTACCCCTGAAGAAGGTCCTTGTTGGAGATACCACAGGCCTTGTTGGAATCAATGCTCGCTGAGGAAGGCAGCTTACGGCCCAGCGTTCACAGCACGCTGCAGCCAGGTTGTTAACACACAAAGTCCTTTTACTGAACCTCTTGTTTCTCTGAAAAGTTGTCAAACTAAAGTTGGAGGAGAAAAATTAAGAAATACACCTCAAAGGTATTTTTAAAAGAAGCAGTAATCACTCCCTGGGACCGGGATATTCTCATCATTTTCTCTTTCCTTGCCTGGAGGATTGTAAACACTCAACTGTTTACGAAGAAATGATTAAAAGGAGAGAAAATGTCAGGAGAAACATGATTAAAATGGAAGAAATGTTGTTCTACTGACTAGACCCATTAAAAGGGATAATTTAACTTTATTGTTGGGGGGGATGAAGACTGGATTTTATTTTAAAATATTTCTTCACCAGTTTGACATGGCTTGATCTGAACATTTTGGTTATTTTACAGAATCATGAAAGAACTCTAAAGATGAAGTTTAATATATAAAGTAATATCTCTGAAATAAAGTATCCTTTAAATTTTAGAGTTCATGTCAGGTTCTGTTTTCTTACTTGAGTCCATATTTTTTGTCATTCCAACTGAGGCAACACCAGGATAAGAGAGGAGGGATTTGGGGGAATTAGTACTAATTTAGAAGTCTTTGACTTTTGGAATTGGCATCGAGTAGACAGAAGCAGTTGGGAGCTCCGCTTTTGAAGTCAGATAATCCAGCTGTCCCACTTTACCACTTACAAGCTCTGTGACTTGAAGCGAGGTACTTATCTCTGCTCCTCAGTTATCTATCAAATGGGGATAATAATAGAATCTACCTCACAGACCTATGGTGATTAAATGAGATAAGGTCTGTAAGGCCCTTTCTTGGTAGTCTAGCACTTATCACCCAATGCATGTTGATCCCTGTAATGCTACAGTAGCAGTATTTACTCCTTCTTAACCTCTAGTAAATAAGGCATTCAGAGCCAGCCCACAGGGAATTGATCATTCTTTTGTCCATAACCAGCAAAGTAATGCTACTGTCCCATTGTCAAAAGGCCTCTGTGGAGTCTGGTCTGGACATGTGGTTTTTACTGGTACAAATCTCAATTACTCATGTTTTGGTTGAGTCAGAACTCAAGAAATGACAAAAGTCTATGACTGGACACATACTCAGAATAACAGAGTATTGTTTTAACATTGGCTTGGCTTGTCAGCAGTGTGTCTTCTCTCCGTCCCCCCAGATTCCTCCACACAGGCAGCCTGAGCATTTCTGCTTCTCCCAGTTGGCGGATGGTCTTTCTCTCCCATCCCCGTCCTGAAGTGGTGTCCTCAAACTCATTATAATGTTCCCCATGGTTAAAAAAAAGAGAATAATGTAGATCGGTATCTATTTTGGAAATTCACATTGTGAAAAGGAATTCCTCTGTAAGTATAAACCAAGAGATTGTATTTGCTTTGCTGAAAATGACAGGCTTTGGTAGGTCCAGGAGGAGATGGGGAAAGAGAATGTATCGGGGGTTGGGGGGAGAGACAAAGGTTGTCAGGCTCAGCTTTTAGTTTAATGACCTGCGCGTGACTTGCAACCATTTAGACACACATGTGGACTGTGACCCTTAGATCACTCAGAGCCTTAGCTAACGCAGGTACAGTAGTTGTGAATGTTTCTGGAAGGACTTTCATGAATGCAGCCTGTTTCTGATTGGCCATAAATTTTGGTCTATTTATATCACTCAACTGGGATGGTAGCTTGGCTATACTTTTTGTGACAAATTTCCCAGCCCCTCCCCTACTCGAGCATTTGTGTTGGACTCCACCACCTGTCAGGTGGGACTCTTATGAATCTGTGGGTATATGGTCAGATTTTACCTACATAATCAGTAGTTTGTATGATTCGACCTAGTGGGTTGCAGATACCCTGAGACTGCAAAGATCACATTTTTTTCTTCCTTTCTCTTTTTAGCCAAACCCCATTCTGTCCTGTGCCCTGTGACACAGTAGCATTCTATACTCAGTGTCCACCCCTGTGAACCTCTCGTCCCCTCTGCACTGAATACCCAGTGATGACTCCAAATCTGGGCTTACTCATCTGCTTATTTCCAGGGCCTGCCATTGTTGGTTCCTAGGAAAAACGGAAGACAATCATGGGAGTTGATTAAATTGTCATTTTATTCTATAGTATTTGTGCTCATGGAAAATGCCAAGGATAAACAAAGGTTGGCCAAAGGTGTTTAGATCAGATATGCAATTGAACAAGGCAAAACACTTCCTCCCAAACTAGAACCCTACTTTTAGAGACGGGAAGAATTAAACCAAGATCTTTCAAGATGTTGCTTTTCTTTTTTGCCTTTAGGGCATTTAAATAAATGGAAGACCATTTAAGCTAACTTTGTTTAAAGTGTTATATTTTGCTTGGAAATGCTACCCTTTTTCAGATTTCTCCTCAATGAAAGAACACCATTGAAGCCACCCTTATAGGTAGGTGTTCAATAGTTTTACTGAATTATACTCTTTAAACAACATAAAATACAAATGCAGAATGTAAGATTTAGTATGTATGGTAATTTTAACCAACAGCTTTTAGCTGATGCTTTTCCTTAAACTTCTAACTTAGGACTCAGTTCTGGATTCTTAAATCTTGACAATGGACTCATCCTCTTAGGTCCAGCCACTGAGCTGAGTCCCAGGTCATCCACCCCAGGCTCTCCTTGACCATGTGCTGGACAGAACTGTTTTCTCCTGTTTTTCCATAGCATAGACTCATCCTATTAGTTAGATGTTTGGCTTTCTGGCTTTGATCGTGAACCTTTACAAAGCTGGGTCTGTGTAAGTCACAATATAGGCAGGGCAAATTTTTAGGTTATTAGGTGGTAAAATTCATAACTGTGCAGTCAGAACCAAAATTAGAAAATAGTATTAAAATTTTCTGTGAAAAATACTTTCATTTAATATTAATGGTTTTTTTTTTTTTTTTTTTGCAGAGTGTTACATACAAAATTTTATTTCCTTGGCTCTCATTTTAAAGACAACATTATACCAGGTGTCATAACTCAATCATATTTATAGGAGGAATAAACCGTGGCCACCAACAACAGCTTCTTTGGTTACAGTATTGCAGTAACTGCTGAGAAGGTAAACACATTCAGAAGTCTACAAAGAGCTCGTGTAAGGCTCATACCGACAGTTTCAAATGAACCATGGGAAAATTAATGGTAGGGAGAAAAGGAAAAAGAATGCTCTTAGAAATTTAGGTAAGATGGAAGACCATTCTAGATGCGTGGTGGAAGGCAAGGAATTTGAACCTCGGAAAACCAAGTGGCTATGCACAAAGGCTGTGAACTGAGTAGTGAAATATTACTAAGAAACTCTGTCCCCGGGGGCTGAGTGACAGAACCTCTGAGAATATTGCTGTTGTTATTTTGGAGACAACAAACTAAGCTGTTAAGATAGTCTGAGGCATGAAAGTTGAGTTTTAAAATACTGTTGTCCTTTGTGCATTGCTACATCAGGCTCATCTGAAGGTTTGGGATTCTGCTTTGTGGATGTAAGAAAGTTAAGCAGAAAAGCTGCTCCCCCGTGTATCCTGCACACCAAAAGCGTGGCAGGTAGCAGAGTTCAATTATGACACAGTTCAACAAAGAAAACAATTAAAAGGAAGAGATATCACATTGATTAAATGAAGAGACTCCTTTGCAAACAGCAATCAATGACGATGACTATTACTGGGACTACGTGCCGTGGTTTTCCCAAATTAACAATTTGGGGCACTTTTATTGAAAGCACTTGTAGAATTAAGTGAAAATGTAGACTACTTTTCACTCATTTCACGGGAAATGGAATTGAATTCTATTCTAGGCAATGAGAAAGATTTGCAAATAGGAAAATTCTGCTTCACCTTCTTTCCTTGCAGGGGGGGCACGCGTCCTAAGTTTCCTGGGAAGCCCTGCTCCCCTGATCTGGGTTCCTCCTCCCGCTTGTCCTTTCCCCCTGTTCTCACTCACCTTTGGTCTCTTTCTCTATTGTTCAGTCTTTGTGTTTTCCTGATGCAGCTCAAACCAGTCACATCTGTCTCCTGGCTTTGACCTCCATCCTCCGACCATCTCTTTCCTTGAGTTTCTGTGATGGTGAACATTTTATTTAGTAATTGGAGGAATAAGCAACAAATAATCCAGCCCACACAGCTTCACATATGCAGCCTGTCAGTGTGTTCTTCTTTTGAACAGCATGGGGAAGATGAAAATACACTTGGCAGGAGGACTGGGAACAGAAGCAGGCAGCTATGTGATGGCTTTCCCAAGATTCAAGAAAGAACAGTTGTCCTTGTGTTGGGCCTTCCTTTTTGTTTTCCTTTTCACGGATTTCTATTCTTTACTTTCTCTTTTCTTCTATTTCTCTTGGGTTTATTCTCGCTTCTTGTATTAGGCTCAGGCTATAACAAATAAGCCCCAGCGCTCAGTGACTTCACACACTAAGAGTTGGTATCTTCCTCCTGCAAAGTCCTCTGCGGGTGCTCCAGGTTGAGTAACACTCCATGGTGGCCCTCTTCTTGCTGGTGATTCAGGAACTCGGGTCACTCCTATCTCATGATTTCTTCAATCTGGGGCTTCCAGGTTACCTGGCATTATCCATGTAGGAGATTGGGAGATGAGCCAAGGGAAGGTGAATACTCAAAACCTGGCCCAGGAACCAAGGGAAGGTGAATACTCAAAACCTGGCCCAGGAATGACCACCGTGGCCACCACAGGTACAAGGGAGGATGGGGGGGGACAGTGATCAGGACGAATGGTCTCTGACATGTTTCTTTTTTTTTTTTTTATTGAATGGTAACTATGTACATTAACGCACTTCTGGGGTACAGTGCGGGGTTTTCACATGCAATCCGAAATACTTCCATCAAACCGATCAACACAGCCTTCATGTCATTTTCTCAGTTATTGTTTTAAAACTTTCTGATTCTACTCTTAGAGAGTTTCACTTGTACCCCTGTAAGATAAACCTCAAAAATGGTCCCTCCAATCCCCCTCCCACATGATGATTTTCTAATCTTACTAGTGTCAATTGATTATTGAACATCTTGGTTTTTAAGTACATTAATATCATGGAGTACTTGTATTTTAAGTACGTCAGTATCATGGTCTTTCAAAGTCCTTGTCAACTTTTCTTTATTATCAGTTAAACATCATTCTGTTTCACATTCCAGTAGTGCCCTTGGCTTAATACCATGTCTTCTATGAGCACTGCTTCTGTGCTATTTTAAAGCTGGTATCCTTAGCCAAGAAGTAAATAAAAGATTATCATAATCTCAGTAGTTATAGCTGAAAAATGGAAACACAGCTATGTTTGGCAAAGGACAGATATTTAATAGAAAGAAAACTTATTTTCTGGCTGTATCAAAGGATATAAGGAAAATGGGGAAATTTAGAAAAGATCATACGGAGGACATGTGTTGTTGACTTTTCAAGTAAATACATATAAACTTTAAAATGAAAATACCAATATGTATCCTTAAGTGTAAATTTTATTTTAGAAAGATATTAGTTAAGTGGGGCATTAGAGTTTTATTTAATTCCTTTATATACTTCCTCATTATTTTTCCATTTCCAATCAAGTTATGAGAATAGTTACTATTATGATGATTGAAATATGATTTTAATTTTTTTTAATCCTTGTCTCTAATTTGGATTTAGCTGTGGAAAACCTGTACCAAAAAGGAAAGATGTCACATCATGGTTTTATAAGGGAAGCTTTAGTACTGGGAATAGAAATAGGAGCTGTTTCAATATACTGTAATTTAATTTTTGACCAGAAAGATCAATTTGAGTGACTTTGGTTGGAGAGTTGAACTGCAATAGGTATTTCAGGAAGACCTGTGATTTTTTGCTGGCATTGTACCAGGAAGGAGATTTGTAGAAAATTAGTAAGATCAGTGGAGTTTTGCTTTTGAATTCATTGTGTCGACCGCATAATACTGGGATAAATGTGGTTGGCAACTTAGCTTTGGAAGAGGATCATTGTTTATTAGCCTTTTTTGATATTACAATTTTTTATTTTTTGTTGCAGCATTATTGTACAAATCAAACAGAAATCTCACAGTAAAGCTTTCTTTGTTATATGCTTCAGAATGTTACTGTTCTATTTTAAACTTATAGTAAAAATGTGATTTCCGAGTCCCAGTGTTCTAATACTCAACTATAAAGTTCTTCCTGAGACAGATGAAATGTTAGGATCAGATTTGTATCAACTTCCAGATTATTGGTTTTCCTCTCACTTTCTTCTTTGACTTTGGAAAAACAGCTGCCAAGGTTGATTTGAGACCTTTTATGACTTCTCTCGCTCATAGACTCAACTATTTGTGCGCTGACCTTTGTCCCTCTCTCAGGGATGGAGATAACTTGATACTACTAGTCACAAAGAAGGAAATTGAACATCAAGGAGAGGGAGAGAGGTAAACCAGAGAGAAGCAATACCAGTGAATTTTAAAGCAAAAAGGAATAGGAATTCCCCCTGGGTATTTTCACACAGAATCAGGTTATAAAAGCAGATAAAAATGTTTTATTGTTTTGGTTTCTTCGTCTGGAAGCATAAAAAGAGCCGAGGAGATGGGTGGGGGAGCGTAAAATCTGACTTGAAAAAGAACCCTGATGATCTTGGTAGGCTGTTGCAGAATGTCTTTTTTCTTTTTAACTCAGATTCTACTTGTAAATACTGTTCTGAGTTCTTACTGAATTTTGAGCATCTATGTTTCACCTGAAAGCCCACGTGAGATAACTCAGGAAAGATTGCTGGTTCTTTTACTGCCAAAGCATCAGTCCTTTTTCCATATTCCCTTGTTACGGGATGAAGAGGGTCCGGCTGCCTGTCACTGTCAGCCAATAGGCAGAGAAGGGCAGAGGTCCACCAATCTATATTTGTCAAAGGCCAGGGGTTCTGGAGACCAGTGAAAGTAGCTCTCTAAGACTGTTCTGTTCTCCATTTCCGAAACCACGGTTTTATACATAAAAGTTCCAAGTAAAGACCACATTAACCCTTATTTTAAGTAATAGTCAGCATAACTTGGTGACCTATTACAACACCCTCAACTATGTATCCCAGAATTAAGGTAAGTTCACATAAAAGGGAAATACTTATAAATCCAGCACCACATGTATGATACCACCGTAATTGTTTTTATCATGACATGTACCACTGGCTGGCGTATTTGTACTTATTTATTTGTTTATTACTTGTGTCCCCCCCACTAGACAGTAACTCTCAGGAGGGGGGACAGTGCCAGGTACACAGTCAGTGTTACATGTTGTTTGAATAAATAGATAAATGAGTTACCCTAAGTAGATACTCTCTAAGGTGAGATAGTGCCCTGCCGTGACTTTGCAGAAACTTCTAACCACTTTGGGGGGCCCCTACCTGTATGTCCAACTGCCTATTTAACTTGTCCGCTTACATGCTGACGAAGCTCAGGAAATTTCACCTTTGGTATAAAGAATATTTTGAATTACAGGACCTTGGAGATCAGCATGCCCTTGGACGGGGCTTTCTCTCTACATAACCAGAAGGACCCATCAAAAGAATAATTGACTTCCTTTCTTCTCCATATTATCTCATTCAATTGCAAGAAAGACAATCAAGAATGTAACCAGACCTGGCCCAAATCATTTAAACACAAGACCTGTCTCTCAGGTTAATTTACAAGTCAGTCTGTTTTTTTCATCAGATCCATTGGTAAATTTAATTTTTTTTTGAGACAGAGCCTCTGCTGTAGCCCTGGGTAGAGTGCTATGGCATCACCACTCACAGCAACCTCCAATTCCTGGGCTTAAGTGATTCTCTTGCCTCAGCCTCCCAAGTAGCTGGGACTACAGGCACCCGCCACAATGCCCAGATGTTTTTTGGTTACAGCTGTCATTGTTGTTTGGCGGGCCCAGGCTGGATTCGAACCCACCAGCTCAGGTGTATGTGGCCGGCACCTTAGCCACTTGAGCCACAGGTGCCGAGCTGTAAATTTAATTTTTTTAAGAGATGGGGGTCTCACTTTGTCACCTAGGATAGGTTGGAGTGCAGTGGGGTTATCATAGTTCACTGCAGCCTTGAACTCCTGGACTCAAGGGATCCATCTTCTGCCTTACCTTCCCAGGTAGCTGGGACTACAGGTGTGCACCACCATGCCTGGCTAACTTTGTTTATTTTTTGTGAAAATGGAGGTCTCATTATGTTGCTCAGGCTGGTCTTGAACTCCTGATGAAGGAACTCAGGAAATTTCATCATAAAATATGACTTTTTGGTATAAAGAGTGTTTTGAATGAAAGATTTTTAGATTAATAGGCCTGTGGAAGAGGCTTTCCATCTATCTACATAAACCATACTGATTTGATTAAAAGGTCAACAGGGCAATTGTCGTCCTTTCTTCTCCCCGTTATCTTAATATACTGCAGGAAAGATCAAGAATGCAACCAGACTTGGCCCAAATCATGGAAACATAATACCTGCTTCTCAGGTTAATTTATAAGCCAGTCTTTCCCTATCTATTCACCTTCTCTAGCACCATTTCTTGCTCCGAAAAAGAATTACCTTTGCTCCCCATTCATCTGCCCCACCTTCCTTATACAAAGCATGAAGAAAAATATCTGAATTCGCTGGGTGTGGTGGCTCACACCTGTAATCTTAGCATTCTTGGAGGCTGAGATGGGAGGACTGTTGGAACTCAGGAGTTTGAGACCATCCTGAGTAAGAGCAAGACACTGTCTCTACTAAAAAAAAAAAAAAAAAATTAGCTGGGTGTTGTGGTGGGCACCTATAGTACCAGATACTTGGGAGGCTGAGGCAGGAAGATCTCTTGAGCCCAGGTTGCTGTGAGCTAGGCTGATGCCACAGTACTGTAGCCTGGGCAACAAAGTGCGACTCTGTCTCCGAAAGAAAAAAAAAAATCTAAACTTTATTGGAATAATGAGTATTCACTCTGTGATTCTTCCCAGGAGCATGGTAAATACACCTCTCTCTTATTGATGTGCCTTAATTGTGAGTTCATCTTTAAGCAAGCATTCAGGGAAAGAGCAAGTTTCCCCTCATCCCTCCACTAACCTCAAGTAATCCTCCCTCCTTGGCCTCCCAAAGTGCTGGGATTACAGGCGTGGGCCACAGGACCTGACTTCTATCAGTAAGTTTAGACATTCTACCTCCCCCTAAATTTCTCAAATCTATATACTTTTCTTCATCTTTTTATTTTTCTCTTAGCAAGCCATCACCATCTCTCATGTAGACCTCTCCCCAACCTGTGAGCGGCCTCTCTGGTTCCATTCTTGACGTCCTACCATCCATTCTGTGCATAGCAGATAATGTGTTAATTGAAATTCATAGCCCACCTTAGAATACCTTTCCTCTCCCATTAAAATAAAATGGAGACTCCTCCTACTGGCTTTAACAATTCCCACATTCTGATTTCCTCCTCCTTTCACTTTATTTCATTTTACCTTTCCCACTCACCTCCAGGCACAATGACCTTCATCCTAGTTATCAACCAGGCCAGGGTTAGGGATCCCGGGCCTGTTGAACTTGTCAGACCTTTGTGCTCACCAGGAGCTCTAGGTTACAGTGAGCTCTGATCCTGCCCTTGCATTCCGGCCCAGGCGACAGAGTGAGACCCTGTCACTAAAAAGAAAAAGGTGAGTTTTCTTCTCTCACTCTTGTCATTCAGACATAGGCTCCAATCTATAAAGTGGCACCTAGTCATGCTTCATCACACTCCTTAGTTTAAGGAATAAAATAACTAAACAGTAATAACTAAACCACTCAGACAGACGTTTAAGTTTTGTCGAACTTAAACTATGTAAAATGGTAGCGTACACCATAAGCTTCTCTTCTAGAACAGAAGCTCCACGAGACCTGAAAACAAGAATTGTTCTTTCTTCTTCCCTGGTGTATCCCCAGGACCTAGAGCAGTGCCTGGCACACAGGAGGAAGCGCTGGATAAAATATTGTCAGAGTGGCTACACGAATGGCCATAAAGGCAGACGTAGTCACAAAAGTTAAGAAAGAGTTACAATATCCTTGCTGCTTTCCTTGGGTATGGAAACATTTCAGACTTGCTAAAACTATCAAATGGTTGTAGCAGCACAAATGGTTTCACACATAGTTTCTTGAGCTCTGAGCTACTGGGGGAAAGGCAGAGGGTAGGGAAGAGCCTTGTATGTTGAAGTGTCTAGAGAAGAAGTTGAGCGTCTGTGTGAGTGGTTTAGTTATTAGTGTGGACGTGCCGGTCTCCCTGTCACTGTGCCGTCCTGCCAGCTGCCACTTCTCTGAGATGTTAGGGTGTCCGCTTGAAAAGGCTAGATCTTACTTAAGCAGTAATCGATGCTTTTTCTTTAAAAATTGAGCGTTTCCATTAAGTTTTAGAAAGTAAGGTTATCTTTGAGATGTAAATAATATGTTAGCATTGTGCTCCACTCTGAAAAGCTAAGTACATTAGCTCGGAATGTGCTGAGCTCGTGGTAAATTGATACCGGTCTGCAGTGCCAGAGGAGGACTTTTGTCTTGTCTTTGCATCATAGAGAAAATGCAGGGGAGTCTGGGTCAATTAATTGCCTCCCAGAGCACTGCCCTATCTATTTCAGGCAGGGAAAACTGAAGAGGGCTGACCGGTTTACTCAGTAAGAAGCTTCTGGCTGGGGGAGCTCAGTTTCAAAATCCTAGAAACCATATGTGTTAGTTTAATCAGAGTTTTGGCCCGGAGGAGAATTAAAATGAAAGGAAATTCCACAATTAGAAGGTGTGGAAGTAGAAAGCAGACTAAATCAAGCCTTCAGAGAGGCAGTGTGGGTTGGTGAGATTACATTCTTAGGATGTATAATAGGCCAAGGTTTTAATTTCCAGATTCTTTCGCTTAAGAGCTTCTATGTCTGAATTCTAGTGGAATGGAGCCTGTCTCCGGCTTTTCTTCCCCTCCATTAGGAGGGCCTCACCTTTGTAGTTTTTACCTACAAATAAAAAAAGGGATAGTCTCAAGTTGGTGAGAGGTCTGAATAAGGGTTTGTAGCAAAGGCGTGGACGAGAAGCACAGCTTTCACAGGGCTGCTGTGTCTTGTCTAGCGTTTATTTCCTATTCTGTCAGGTTGGCTTGTCGCTGAAAAATCAGAATAATGAAGAAAAGACAGTCTCGTGGAGGAGTAAAGAGCCACTATAGTTACAGATAACTTGGTTGTAAGCTATGGATTGTTTATTATTACTTAACCTTGACAGGTAACTGACACAGGGAAGTGTCCAGATCAGATGCAATGGGGATGGGGCAGGGCCTGGCTGCACTTGCAGGATGAAGGGGAGAAGGAAGAGTTTAGTTCTGAGGGATGAATGGGTTTTTAGTCTTAGGAAACCCAGTGATACAGGATTCCACCACTCAGGGCTAGACAGGGAGCCCCCCATTCTCTAGGCCCAGGTGAGCTCAGAGGTAAGACCCCCATTTCCAGGCACAAGCAGACTGCGTTCTTCGGGACACACCCTCTGGGCTCTGATAAGATCATGAACAAAGCAGCCTGTGATGGTTTTTTGAGTGATTCCACCTTGGGTAGGACCACACACCCTAATCCCTTCTCAGGGACAGAGACTGTGAAGGACCTGATAACCTCACCCCAGTGGAGGAGGAACTACATTCATTTATCTGTTAATGCACTCATTCCCACCTACCAACTGCCAGCCTTGCTCTAGACCTAATACCTCTAGATAAAACAGCCCACGTGGAGACTCCTGAGAGAGTTCTTCAGTTCTTTTCCCCTTCCAGAAGCCTTGGTGCTTTGTACTTTTTCTGTATTCCTTTCTAACTTGTAATAAAAGTCCTATCTTACCACTGATCTGTGGTTCATCGTTTCATTCTTCGAATCCTCGAGACCAAGGACCTACTGAAGAGCAAATCCCGGTATCACCAGCACTAATAACCTTAAAATCTGGGAAGAACACATAATAAAAGGTTAAAAACAGCACAAACAAAAACAACAGCCCATCAGTAAGCAATAAGGCAATGGTCTAGCTATGAGTGTGATTATTCAAATATATGTCGGCTTTCTCTACTTCCTTCGGGAATTTTATTCCGGGGTTCATTTCTTTTACCTCCTTCTCCACCCTCCTAAAAACATAAGACTAGCTCTTCAATTCACAAATAATTTTGAGTGTACCATTTGCAAGGTACTGGGATAAAGAGATGAATAAAATAATCTGTACCTCAAGGAATTTGAATGACCTAGGCAGGTAAAAATACATGTAAACAAATTCAATTTTATGCAGTATTTTAAGTATAACAATATAAGTATGCTCCAGGGGTCGAGATAACATTGATGAAAAAAGTCTGCTTAAACTCACGTGAGTGGTTTAGAATGAAATCTTTAAATGTATTCAGAAAGAGAGCTATTGTAACGCTAACCAGCTGACTGATGACTGTGCTATTTGGGGGATGATTTTCTTTATTTATTAGAGGGTAAAGAGGAGACCTGGTAGCTTTGTTCTATCCATTTTGTAGGCATAGCCCTATTAAAGAACATTTGAATCAATGGTAATGTTGTATTTACGGAACTGCAATATGTTAACTAGAACGCAAACTTTTAAATAAGAGTGCCAAGGACATGAAAAGAAGTCCTTTGTGACACAATATATAAAAATGATGTTCCATTTGGATTTTTACATGGGTTGTCAGCTTCAATTCTTGTTTATCCTTAAGCCTTCTCTTTTGAAGAATGAGAAGATTCTGATTTTTCTAGAATCAGACTGTGTATTAGAAATGTACCAATATATGACAAAATTTATTTTTAAATTAAACCAAGTCTTGGCTTAGATGAGTTTGCTTAAGCTAAGCTACTGTGAACTCTAATTTCTATGTAGCACTTTGGCTGCACAAATAAGGAGTTAGCTGAGACCAGTGCCGTGAAACAAAATGATTATTAGATTATCTTTAATCAGAATTATGTGATAATTCATATTGAAATTAGAGGAATTTGAAGTGAGTTCTTCTCTTTCCCTTTATGCTATTATAGATTCCGTTTAAATTATATTATTCAAAGGGTACTGGAGCTTTCATAAATTATTCATTTGCAAAGATTTAGCTATTTCAAGCCACTTCCCCCGAAACAGAAGGGGTTGAGTAAAATGGTTTCATTTTGCTGAAGCATTCATAAATATCCCTTTGCTTTACTTCCGCAAGCAATTTGGGTGTATGTTAGTTTAAGGGACACTTATTTCCCGCTATCAGGTTGTCTCATGTAATAAATAGTTCCACTTTCTTGAATAATTTGGGTATGTGCTTTTCCACATTCTGATTATTACACTAAATTCAAAACAGAGAGAAGAATTAATACCATATCTCTGGGGATTTCAGCAACTCTTGAATCTTTCCATAAAAGCTAGTTTTTACATTTATGATCTCCTACCCTGTAGGAGAATCAGTAGCTGTTTTCTTTTTTATGTGTTTTTCTACCTATATAGATATCTGTAGTGATATGATTATCCTCCGAGATATTCTTGTTCACTTATTTTTGTACCAGTTAGGATGACTATAAGTTAATTAGGTATATTTCTAAGCTTGGTGTATTCTGGGTAGATTTTCCTTAGTCTGGACCAACTCTCTCCATTGTTAGACACAGATGCTCAGCTGGTAATCAGTCCTGTATAATTATGCTTTGGAGAAACCTCATGAGCAAAGAAACTCAACTTGGAGTCATAGTTATAATATGTAATTGTACAAAATTTGTATTCTGCACATCTCTATGAAAAATTCACTCAGTAATTGAAAAATTGCTGTCTTCCTGAATCACGTATTATTTGTTATTATTAAAAGAAAAGCTTTAGACAAATTAAATTTAAGTGTTTAATTGAGCAAGGAAAAAGAAAAAAACAAAACAAAAAACCCACAATTTGCCAATTGGGTAGCCTGGAGAATCAGAACAGATACATAGAGACCCAGGGATGCCTCGGGGTTGGAAACTTAGGGACAGAAAGGAAAGTGACATGTAGAAACTGGAGGTGAGATACAGAAACAGATGGATTGGTTACAGTTCAGTTTGCCTTATTTGAACAATTGGCCACCTGTGAATGGTTGAAGGTTGGCTGACCTGATTGATGGAAACTCAGCTATGGTTGCAAAAGCGTATTCCTAGTTAAGTTTTTTGTTTGTTTAAGTATGAGTTAGGTTGTGGTTTATACATAAGGACTCAAGTGTGCTAGTATGGAGGGTTTCTCAGGCCAGATTTTAGCTGACTTAATAGTACAAATGGTATTAATTACTATATATATTTTTTAATTTAAAAATATTATGGGAGTGCAAGTGTTTTGGTTACATGAGTGAATTATATAGTGCTGAAGTCAGGGCTTTTTGTGTTCCCATCACCAGAGCACTGTACATTGTCCCCATTGTTATCTGTCACCCCCTTCCCGTCTTAGTTTTTAATGTCCTTATCATCACTATATGACTATGTATACTTATCATTTACTTCCCACTTACTAGTGGAAAATGTAGTGTTTGCTTTTCCATTCCTGAGATACTTCACTTAGGATAATGTCCTCCAGTTACATCCAAGTTGCTGCAAAAGATTCTCCTTATTCCTTTCTATGGATGAGTGCTATGCCATGGTGTGTGTGTGTATACACACATGTATATATACATACACATGCATGTATATGTATACACACATATATATAATGTGTGCAAACACACATTTTCTTTATCCATTCATCACTTGATGGCCTCTTGTAGCACAATTCACAATTGCAAAGATAGGAAATCAACCTTGGTGTCATATTTTCAAGTTTCATTTGGTTTCCAGTTCTAACTCAGTTATCCTTTTCCTTTCCTTCCCTTTCCTTGCTTCAAATCCCCTGATTGGATTGCAGCTTCTGCCCTTGATTGACCTTGTGTTAAGTGATTATTGGAGACAGGTATGGGTGGAGAATCAGACTGGGACATTTCTGTAAGAATAGGGTGAGAGCAATCCAAAAAGATAAAGTAGCAGGTTCAAATAGTGATGGCACCTAAAGCCAGAGAGCAAAGGAAAGAGGAGTGAATGGGTAGTAAGTGGAATCAACAAATATGGAAAAGTAAGTTTGCAAGAAATTTGGTAATGAAGTTAAGGAGACCAAAAGGTAGTGGCTGCAGAATGAGGAAAAATTATGTGAAGCTAGGGCAGACTTGAACATATTTGTCTGAAGGGAGGCATGGGAATGAAAAGATTGATGATGTAAAAAGGAAGAAATCATTGTGAAAAATTCTTGTAGGAGATAAATGGGGAGATCAAGAGCTCATGTGGAGGTGGTATCATTATCAAGGAAGCAGAATACCTTTTAGGAGGCTACAATAAGGAAAGGAAAGAAAGAATAATATAGAGATTTTGATGGTTAATTTTATGTGTCAACTTGGTGAAGCCATGGCACTCAGTGTTTGGTCAAACACCAGTCTCGATTTTGCTGTGAAGGTATTCTTAGAGATGAATTAATATTCAAAGCAGTAGATTCTGAGTAAAGCAGCTTGCTTAAACTAGATGGCCTCATTCATTGGTCAACGACCATGAGAACATAGACTGAGGTCCCCTGAGAAAGAATAATTCTGCCTTCAGACTGCCTTTGGGTCTCAGGCTGGAGCATCACACTTTCCTTGGCTCTCTGGACAGCTCTCCAAATCTTGGACTTGCCAGCCTCATGATCATGTAAGCCAATTCCTTAAAACAGATCTCTCTCTCTCTCCATACCCATATCTTATTGGTTCTGTTTTTGTGAAGAACCCTGACTAAGGCAGAGATTGCAGATAGAGTAGAAGAATTTTGAAGATGCTTAGGTTAGGGATGTCAATCTTTTTGTAAAATGGGAGACTAAAATATATGATGAAAGTGAAGTGTGGGCTTGAAAGTGGAAAAGTTTCCAAAGGACCTTGAGGTGGGTATAGTAGACTGTGACTATGTGATAATCTATATTATTTTTTTAAAGTTCAGATTAATATGGGGGTACATATGATTAGGTTATAGAGTTTACTTTTGTAAAGTAAAAGTCCAAGTTGTAAGTATGTCCTTCACCCAGGAACTCTGCAACATACTTATGTACCGTACCCACCAGGTGTGAATTTACCCAACTCCTTACCCCTTCTCCTCTACTTGAATTTCTCTGAGTTTTTCTCTCATGTGACCATGTAGGTGTTAATCTATTAGTTCTAATTTAGTAGTGAGTACATGTGATGTTTGTTTTCCTATTCTTGTGATACTTCACTCAGGAGAACAGTGTCCAAGTCTCCAAATCCATCCAGATTGTTACAAAAGATACAAAATCTCCAATTTTGTTTTCTGAATGAACATTTCATACTATACATTTGCCAGTTGATTAATCCATTCATGTGTTGGGTTGTTTCAATATATTTGTGATTGTGAATTGTGCTGCTGTAAACATTTTAGTGCAAATGTTATGATAAAATGTCTTTTGGGTAAATACCTGGTAGTGGGATTTCAGGGTGAAATGGTAGGTCTACTTTGAGTTCTTTGAGGAATCTCCATATTACATTCCATAGAGGGCATTTCAGGGTGAAATGGTAGGTCTACTTTGAGTTCTTTTAGGAATCTCCATATTACTTTCCATAGAGGTTTTACTAGTGTACAGACTCATCAACTGTATGAGTTTTCCTTTCTTTCCTCATCCACACCTGCATCTGTTGCATTGGGACCTTCTGATGTGGGCCATACTCACTGGGGCTAGGTGATATGATTTGCGTTTCTCTGGTGATTAGGAATGATGAACATTTTTTCATGTGTTTTTTTGCCCATTAGTTTATCAAAAGAAAAGTTTTTGTTCCTGTATCTTGCTCAGGTTTTAATTGGGGTTGTTTGATCTTTTCTTGTTGATTTGCTTGAGTTCTTGGTAGATTCTGGTTATTAGCCCTTCTTCAGATGTATAGTGTGCAAATGTGGGAAAAACCCTTAATGATATTGGCCTAGGGAGAGAATTTATTTATGAAGAAGACCCCAAAGGCAATCACAGCAGCACCAAAAATATATGGGATCTGATCAAGTTAAGCATAGCTAAGGACATAATCAATAAAGCAAAGAGACAAACTTCAGGGGTAGCACCTGTGGCTCAGAGGAGTAGGAGGCTGGCCCCATATGCTGGAGGTGGCAGGTTCAAACCCAGCCCCAGACAAAAACCACAAAAAAAAAAAAAAAGAGACAAATTTCAGACTGGGAAAGGATATTTATATCTTTTCTATTTTGTATCCTAACATCATAGCACAATAGTTGGCATTTTGAAAGTATGTAATAAATGCTTGTATTAGTCAAATAAGCTGAACTAAAGGTCTGTGAAGGGCCCAACTAAGATTAGATATTATGAATTCATAGTGAACAAATTGTCATAGTGTTGTAACGTTTTGCCATAATATTAGTTCTCTGGAAGCTAGAGCAGAAAACGTGGACCATAGAGATGAGCCTAATGAGAACTACTAAGGGTCAAGAGGTTGAGAACAGCCAGAGTGGTAGTGAGTGAACTGTGAACCATGAAAATGCCTGACTTTGAGGCCCAGGAGAGTCCAGAGATGAAAGGAGCCATTTTGGGGTTATTGGTTTAAGAGAATTGGAAGGAGCCAAGGGATGAAATCACTTAATGAAGACAAGGAGGGTGTTTAATGGGAGAAGTGAAATAGACAAGAGTAAAGAAGGCATTTGTCTATGAGTCTCATAACTCTTAGGATTTTGGTGGCAGAATCATTTTGAGTGGGCAAAATAGGAAGGAATAAATATTGAGGTTATTTAAAGAATATGTTTTTATTTTTCTATTTATACGTATCTTAGTTTCTTATATGTAATTCGAGAAGGTTGTAACCAGGAAAACATATATAGTTAGTAACTACCTAGCATTTCCTACTTTGATTCTGAACAATTATTGACAGTGACACGCAGAACTTTTGGAATACTCTGTTAGGTTCTGGGTCTTTATAGACTCCAAGCCAATGTTGAATATAAAGAGCATTAAATGTGGAATTAGATCTTGGTATAAGTCTAAGCTTTGCTTTTTGCTAAATGAGTGAACTTGAGTAATTCTGTAGCCTTATAAATGTGTTATATTATGATAGGTTAATGCTAAACATACCTTTTAGGATTGTTGTAAAGTTAAGTGGCATGTACAAAGGTTCTTTTCAAATGAAAATGTTAAATACTAGGTAATATTTTAAAATATTAACTAGACATGGTACTATTCTTTAAAGACATCCTACTTGAAAAAGGTATTTAAGGGCTCATTTTGAATTTGAAAATTGCATAAGTAAATTAAAACATATTAATTATGTTTACTTTAAAATACATTTAATAATTACTAATATTTGGTAGAACATTATTTATTGTTTAATCCAACATAAACCAAAATAGAGACTTAAAAATGAATTTTGGTGCTCTGTAAATCTGGTGATTCTCCTTGTTTATGGAAAAAAAATTTTGACCATACTTACAGTTTCCATTCTCTAAGAACAACAATGGAACAGATTTGGTGTGTGTGATTAACTTACTTTCAATAAAATAAAGCCCTAGACATAGAAAAGTAACCATAAATTGTATATACTCTGAACATAACCAAAGTTGAAATGATTCATTTTGTGTTAGAGTTTAAGCCAAGAATAAATAAATAACAATTATGTTATTACACAATTTACATAATAATTTTCTCACTGAATATTAATTTATTTTTTTATAGTTAATGATATAAGTTTTAAGATTCAGGCTCTTAATAGAATTCCTAGACAGGTGTCAAATATCTACCTTGAATTTACTAATTTTAACTTAGGCATTAAACTCTTGTGTAATCAATACACTATTTGATATTGAAATATTTGCACAGTTAACACAGATCATTTCCTGCCCCTGAGGTCATATTAATGCATTATACAGTACTTGCCATGACACTGGGTAATAATCCTTTTTACTTCAAATTCTAGGAGGCAGGGACTCTTTCCATCATCATGGCCGTAAATGACCTTAATGTGTTGGCTTCATTATCATACAGAGCAGAACCTACATTTTGGCAGCAGGCCGGAAAGAGAACACAACACAAAACATTCAAGTTAGAGAAAAACAGAATTTGGGATTCTTGTCATTTCTGGGAATTATTGGTAAAGATACAAGCTGAGCTGCTGAATATCCCTCAAAAATGGCGGTTAAATCAGGTAGAATTTTAATTCTCTCCCACATGACAGAGAGCAAGGTAGGTGAGCAGTCCAGGGCGGGTAGCATGTCCTGCTCAGTGAGTCTGTTCAGGGATCTTGGGTGGGAGGACAGCTTTGCCATCATCAGCATGTGACTTCTTCCTCTAGAAGACCCATTTCCCAGTCTTAAGGGAAGGAAAAGAGGAGCAAAGCGAGCCTCTTTTTTTCTACAGATGTGACCTAGAGGTTGTTCATCTCATTTCCCTTCACATCTGCTTGTGTAGAATTTACCTGATCACAGCGGCAAGAAAGGCTGGGCAGTGTATTTTCTTCCTGGGAAGATTGATGCAGTAAAACTGGTGATGTCATCCTTTCATCTTCCCCATTAGCTTGTAATCTATAACTGGGTTTGGGCACTCCCATCTTCCAAATGATGTCCATTATTCTCCACATTCCTAATAATACTCTAGCCAAAATATCATCATCCTTTGCCTGGTCTACTACAATAACTTCCTAACTGATCTGTGTGCTTCCACTCTTGGCCCCACTAAGTCATTTCTCACACTGTAGCCGCTAATTTAAAAAAATATAAACCAAATCATTACTCCTTATTTTGAGTCCTTGATGTCATCCCATTTCCATAAAATAAAATCTTTCCTCCACACCATTAGCTCTAAGACCTAGCAATGACATGGCTGTAGCCTACAAAGGCCCATTCTTGTGCCCCGCTTTCATCTAGTCATTATGTTTTGGCCACTCTGGCTTCCACCTTTTTTCTGGAACACAGTGATCCTTTCTCCACCTTAGGGAGAAGAGATCTACTCACTATTCTGCAAAGCTTTCTGCTGGCATCCTTGAATAGCTAGTTCACTCTTATCTCTTGGCCCTTAGCGCAAATGTCATCTGTTCTGAGACTCTTTCCTTGTTTCCAGTTACACTTTATCACATTGCCTTATTTTCTTTATAACATTTATTAAAGTATATAATAATCCTATTGTTAAGGTCTTCAGGTCAGTCAGAGAGAGTCGAGGGGGAGACTAAGGATAATTAAGCAGCAGCATTTATTTATTTATTTTTGAGACAGAGTTTCACTATGTCACCCTCAGTAGAGTACTGTAGTGTCACAGCTCACAGCAACTTCAAATTCTTAGGCTTAAGCAATTCTTTTGCCACAGCCTCCCAAGTAGCTGGGACTACAGGTGCCCACCACAATGCTCAGCTATGTTTTGGTTGCAGTTGTCATTGTTGATTTTAGCTGGTCCGGGCTGGGTATGAATCTGCCAGCCTCAGTGGATGTGGCTGGCACCCTATCCACTGAGCTATAGGTGCTGCCAGCAGCAGCATTTATTAGCATAAAGCTTCCCTCTACACAGGGAAGGGCTATGCCAAAAAGACAATAGCCCCAAGGATAGTTTTGGGGTCAGGTTCTAAGGTTATGGGAGCAGGTAGCGGAGAGGGGGAGTTGATGTGGTGATGGAGTGAGCTGTGCTTTCATGCATCAGCCAAGGTGGATGTTCGGAGGGCACCAAAGCAGGATGTTTGCTGGAGCCCAGCTGAATGGGGGTTTTTAGGTGTGGATTTTTGGTGTGGATTTTTGGTGTAAATGACCAAGCTCTGGGAAATGTTCTCAGAAATCATGTAAGCATGTGTTGAGGGTGGAGCAACTCATCAGAGATATTAGGGCATTGTAGTTCAGGGCCAATTATCCTAACTCCTATTTGTTTACTTATTGATTATTTGTCTCCTTTCATTAGAAAATAATCCTTAGGAGGGCAATTTGTTTGGCTTACATCCTGGTTCCTGGACTCTGGCACATAAGTAAATAGCTATTGTATGAGTGATTAAATGAGCTGGGTGCACTTTATATGTCTCTTACAGATATACTTCAAAATAACCAAGAGAGTGGAATTGGAATGTTTCTTATACAAAGAAATGATAAATGCCTGAGGTGATGGGTACCCTAATTATCCTGATTTTATTTATTCACATGGCGTGCCTATATCAAAATATCACATGTACATATATAACTGTTGAAACATATATAACTGTTAATATTATGTACTACTACTAATAAAATAATCTGGTGGGAAAATTAGGTAAAAAGAACCTTAATATACTTGTCTCCATTAGCTTTATTCCCGACGTGGGTATACGGAATGTTATACCTGTGCCGTGAGTTTATCAACCTCAGTTGGGGTTTGAAGTTTTAGTCGTTCTCCTTTGTAGCAGGTTGAATGGTGGGACCCCAAAAGTTATGTTATGTCCCAAAACTCAGACATTGTGAATATTGCCTATTTGGTAAAGGGGTCTTTGCAGATGTAGATAAGTAAAGATTCTTGTGATGAGATCATGCTGGATTAACCAAGTGGGCCCTAATACAGTGACAAATGTCCTTGTAAAGGCAGAGGGAGATTTGTGACGTAGAGGAGAACATCACATGAAGACAGAGATTAGAGTTACATGGTCACATGCCAAGAATGCCCAAACCATGAGAAGCCGGAAGAAGACAGAAAGATTCTCTCCTAGAGGCTCAGCACCTGTAGCTCAAGGGGTTAAGGCGCCAGCCACATACACCTGAGCTGGTGGGTTCAAATCCAGCCTGCACCCGCCAAACAGTGATGACACTACAACCATTGTGGTGGGTGCCTGTAGTCCCAGCTACTTGGGAGGTGAAGGCAGGAGAATAGCTTGAGCCCAGGAGTTGGAGGTTGCTGTGAACTGTGATGCCACAGCACTCTAGCCAGGGCAACAGCTTGAGGTTCTGTCTCAAAAAAAAAAAAGATTCTCTCTTAGAGCTTTTGTTGTAGACACAGACCTGCTGGCAGCTTCATCTCAGGCTTCTGGTTTCCCAAACTGTGAAAGAATAAATTTCTGTTGTTTAAAGCGCCTGAATAAATTTTAGTGTAAGAATATACCAAATATTGGGGGGGGGGCAGTGCTTATACTAAAAAATTATTTGTTGCTTATCTGCAATTATAATTTAATTCAGCATTCTGCATTTTTATTTGCCAAAGCTGATAATCCTACTCTAATCCCAAGAATATTTGAAAATGAAAAATTGACTGGGAATAATATATAGATTCTGCCAAGTAAGAACTGGCATCAAATTAAAAAAATAAAAAAATAAATAAAATGAAAGTGAAATTGGTGTCACGGAAATGTTAAATATGCTAACATTTTAAATATGCAAAATTTTGTCCAGAAAAGGATCTATGCAAAATGCTTGGAATTATAAAAGAGTTTTTACGTTTTAAATCTGATTTAAAACTCTCTTAAAAGTAGCTCATTGGCTTCTTGTTACCATAAAAACTAAGAATTAAAGTTTGTTTGATCCTGACTTAATTTTTTTTTTCAAATCCCTAGGGGTTTAGTATCCAATTTGGGACTGCCTCTTCACCTACCAACAGTTTATTAGATTCAGCTTGAAAACAGGTAAATTAAAACATGGGAAGTACAAAAATTAGACTGAAAACAGCTTTGGATAAAGCACATTGAAGATGATCTTCCCCAAGGGCCTGCAGGTGTTTCTGGAAATGAGCAAGGCACCTCTAGAAACACACTTTGTCCTTCACAGGCCTCGGGAACAACTAATACCACCTGTAAGGGAAAATTTCTGTTTTCCTGTTTAAATTTGGCATTCTTAATGTTTACAATCACCTTCCTTTTTTCTCTCATGAGGAAATAACATGCAGGCTATTATATAGGCAATTAAATCCACTTTAGAATGAGTTGAACAAGCAAATGGGATGGAGGAGGAGAGGGAAGAGGAGAGAGAGAGATACACACGCCCCTGACTCTTTATGCTGCTTTGCTGAAAGATTAAATAAACTGGATGGATTTCCTATGTCTCTTACAAATAATAATCAGTTGTCTGTGGTCAGAAAACCTGGTAAAAGGAACTCAACGCAGAGATTTTTCTCTATGAGCTTTCTTTCTGACTTGGGTATACTGAAAGTTATCCGTAAGCCGAAGACACCCTTCCTCCTCCCTTGCACTTGAGGATATAGACTCAGTAGGAAGGAAGGAGCAACAGAGGGGAGAGAATGAAAGAGGGAGCCCTGTGTGTGAGTTGAGGGGTGGGCACATGGGGAAGTGGGTGGGGGCAGTGAAGACGACAGAGACTTTGCCAAGAGGCTGTCACGGGAGAACAGCAGACAGTTTGGCGATGATTTCTCAGCAAAGACAGAGCAATAGGAAATTACTGATCAGTGGCAAAGGAATTTTTTTGGAGAGCTTAGTATTTTTCATCAACTTAATTCTTTTTCTTTTCTTTTTTTTTTTTTTAAGAGAGAGAGTCTCACTCTATCGCCCTCCATAGAGTCCTGTAGCACCACAGCTCACAGCAACCTCCAACTCCTGGGCTTAGGTGATTCTCCTGCCTCAGCCTCCCAAGTTCCTGGGACTACAGGCACCCACCACAACGCCAGCCATTTTCTTGCTGCAGTTTGGCCAGGGCCAGGTTCGATTCTGACACCCTTGGCATATGGGGCTGGTATCCTACTCACTGAGCCACAGGTGCTGCCTGGTCAACGTGTTCCTTAATCATGTATCGAGTACTGAGTATCAGGAATTGTGTTAGATGCAATGTCTTTGGGTTTCTCCAAAGAAAAATTCTTTCTGATTTTAGAGAGTGGACTGTATATAGAGAGGAGAAAAGCATGTCAAAAAAAGAAGTAAAATTAGGACTAAGTATTCTGATGACAGAAATGTTTATAGGGTATAGTAAACATGTAAAAGAGATGGCCATGGAATGGGTATCAGAATATGTCTAGAGTTGGTGCCTGAGTTAACCTTTGGTGATTTAGGAGATTAGAGGAAGGCACAGGTTTAAAAGGAGCTAGTGAGGATTCTGGGAGTATTATACAAGATAATCATATTTATGAATAGCTATTCCTTTTCAGGTGCCTCTTCTGCTCCAGGAACTGTATATTTTATGTTAATCTTCACAATAGCCTAATGAGAAAGGGATTCTTATCTATATTTTATAGGTGGAGGCACAGGGTTTAAGGACTTATTTAGGTTTACACAATAACTGAGCTAAAAAATACCCCCCCAAAACAAACAAACAAACAAATAAAAAATGCCAGGACTTCCATTTTGCCTCATTGTATGTGTAGTAGAAAATGCATTAACAATTGCTCTGAAGTGTGTCCTACTTAATGAGTGGATAATTTCAATTGTTTCATGGAGAGAACCCTATTTCCTTGATAAAAGTAAATGTTGATAGTCCCTGATTTGGGCGACTTTGCTCCCTGCTAGAGCCATGTTACCTGTTTTATGCTCAAGGCCAGCTTTCACTGGACACCCCCAGATTAAAATACAGTCATCAATGCTAAAAAAAAAAAAAATACAGTCATCAGAGCCTGCAGAGTTCTGACTCAGCACACAAACCTAAAACATAAGGTTTAGTATCCACTAGGATAAACTAATCTGAGCCACACTGATATGTATGTGTCCTTTTGCTACACGTGTCTTTTGTTGTTGGGAGACAGCTTCTATCGGCATCTTTTACATAGAGCCGTGACGGGTCAGCCAGGGCAGCTGTCTAAAGTGCACCTTAGTCAGTGTCCTTTCAATTTTAATGAGCCTTCTGATTCCCTGTGGACCTTGTGGATCTGTGGGTCTAGGGTGGGGCTGACATTTCTTACTGTAGAGCTTCTAGGAGATGCTGGGGTGGCTGACCCACAAACCACTCTGACCAGCAAGGCTTATACTGAATGGAGACCACCCTTCTGATTCAGATTCTGCCTTGTCCTACAGTGCCATGTGACTTAAACAATTCATTCGAAGGTAATTATTGTGTGCCTGCAATGAGCAGATAACCATGCAAAACACAAGATATATATGTGAAAATACAAGAACCACTAGAATAGGGTGTGAAGAGAGATGGAGATGGAGCTTCAGACACCAACAGGAAGGTGTGTAGAAAAGAATCAAAGTCTCAGAATAGAATCTGCAGAATGCCACTAGCAGGGAACCTCCTTAGGTCTGGCCAGGCCCTGCAACTTCAGCTACCTCTTCTGTTCTTTCACATTCTTTGTGATGTAGATTCTAGGAAAAGAAAGGCTGAGGGGTCTGGAAGATTGAAGCCAGAAACACGATGGGGTTTGGGAGGAGAAATAACAAATTAGAACTAATAAGTGGAATTAACAAAAAGGACTAATAAGTGTTTACTTAGAACTTCACGCCTAAGGGATTTTTGGAGAGACTTTCCTTAGAATTTCCTTAAGGCTAAAAATTTCCAATTACATCTTCAGTAAGGAGAATAAATACGATTCCTTTAGTATAAAGAATTCTTGCCCATGGAACGTGGACCTGACTTTTTATTCCCTTGGCTATATGGAATAAGATGAAAGGGAAGTCCAGCCTTGCCTTCACCTGCTAAAATTATGATAAAGGATCAAATGTCTTTTGAAGTACACATAGAATATTCATTTCTGATTCATGTTCTTTCCAAATACATTATGTTTTGGAAGGGTTTCACATACCAATTGAACTGAAAACAATTTTGATCCTATGTTTGTCTTTTTTCTTGTTTTAACAGAACATTATCAACACCTTAACTTTTTTTCTCACAACTCATTCCTTTTACTTATCTTTATAGATTTAGGGCAGAAACTCGGGGACTTCATTAGAGTGCTTAAAAAAAAATAAGGTTGATACCAGTAATAAGGAAAGTGAAGACATAGGGTTCTCTACCACCACTAATTTTTTTTTCTGTAGTGTTTACTCAGTGGTCAAATATTGTGTTACAGCATCTTGGCTGATCATCTTTTTATTGGTAATTGTAAATTAGTTTTCTACTGCTGCATAACGAACTCCCCCCCAAGCCTGCTGTTTTAAAATAAGCAGTGGTCTGATGGAGGAGGCCCTAACTCCTCACAGTAGGAGCCTCATTATTATAGGGTTGTTTGTGTGTCCTTGTGACATGGCAGCTAGCTTCCTCCAGACTGAGTGACCTAGGAAAACAAGACGGAAGCCCTGACATCTTTTATGAAGCTAGAAGCCACTGTCTATCATTCCTGCAACATCCCATTGGTTATATGTCTGTTCTGTGCCATGTGAGAGGATACACAAAGGTGTGAGCAGGAGCCGTAAGAGACGTACCAGGGAGCAGAACTGAAATTGTGGATTCCGTTAAAACCGTCATCATCACCATCACCACTGGGCATCTGCTTAAGAGGTCAGTGTTCCACAGAGCTTCACAGTCATTAATGGG
This sequence comes from Galagoides demidoff, assembly GCA_963574575.1. Lineage (NCBI taxonomy): Eukaryota > Metazoa > Chordata > Mammalia > Primates > Galagidae > Galagoides > Galagoides demidoff. Next base: position 37,640 of record CAUYQV010119046.1, read on the forward strand.
GGACAGTTAGTTCTACAAATAAAGACATTGCCAATAAAATTGTTTCAGCCATGAAGAGCAACCAGGTTTATGAGTTTTTAACCTCCATCTTTAACATATCCAGTGGCTTCTAAATTGAGAACCTTAGGTCTCACTGTGAATCAGCTTTTTTCTTTTCTTAGAGACAAGGTCTTACTTTGTCACCCTCAGTAGAGTACTATGGTGTCACACAGCTCACAGCAACCTCCAACTCCTGGGCTCAGGCAATTCTCCTGCCTCAACCTCCCAAGTAGCTGGGACTACAGGTGCCTACCGCAATGCCCAGCTATTTTTTGTTGCAGTTTGGCTGGGGCCAGGTTCAAAACTGCTACCCTTGATATATGGGGCTGGTACCCTACTCACTGAGCCACATGCGCCGCCCATGTGAATCAGCTTTAATGGATAGAACCAGGTAAAGTCAGGGGTCAGTAAAATAGTTAATGGATATATTTTCAGTGGATTAAATTTGGCAGGGTTCTGGTTGCTTTCAGTCAGGAATTTCTCCCTGTGAGGATTAAGCCCATGTTTCGTGAAAAGCAATGGCTCTGGCTCTTCCTGTTCTCTAGTCTGTGAAAGGCTACTCTGTGAGAAGCGTTCTTGTATAAGGAGTTTCATAACTCTGTAAAAAGTCTTCTGTGTTTCCCTTTCTTCCTTTCTGAGCCTCTAAAAATGCCATTCCTTATTTAAATACGATTATATTCTAAGACAACTTGTGCCAAATTGCAAACTTAGAATTAATGTAGGTTGTGAACCTAACCAGATGCCTTTTAAATGTCTCATTAGAGATTAATAAGGACGTGAAGCACACAAGGGAAACTCAAAATAGGACGTGGCATAGGTCAGGGTTAGACCTCATTCTATTGTCTGTCTCCAGCAGCCCTCGGGGGCACGGAGAGGAGTGAACCCGGGACGTGTATACAGATCTTTGAAACAAGGTGAATCCCATGCTTCTTGATTTAGAGAAGCAAGTTGACTGGGGAGTGTGTGTGGGCAGGAGCTGTTATCTGGAGGTCATCGTTAGCCTTTGTGATGCTGTAGATTAAGGAGCGTGCTTTTGAAATTCAGAAAACAGTCCTGGTTAGAGTCTTATTTTAGTTTTCTGTTCTGTCGAAGAACTTAAGTGCTGGTTATATTTTAGAGCAGTTTGATTTTACCACCTGAGGAATAAATCAAGAAAAAGGGAAAACTTTCAATGGGCTATTTAGGTGGATAGCAAGCTTAACTAAATCATTAACACTCTAGTGACTCTACTTGTATTGATTCTGGAAAGTAGAGGTGCAACTAAATTCACTTTACCTTCAGAGATTCATACTTGTTTTTATCTCCTTACTGATAAAATAATGCAAATATGCCACGTAAGTTCTACCGGGAACCTCTTGTTTAAAAGGATTCACTACCTATTTTATGGGTAGGATTTTTGTACAATTCTCAAAAAGCATTATCTGAGCGATTCTTAGAGCAATACGGATAAGGTAAGAAGGTAGCAGGCAGGAGTGGTCCCACCATCCTCTGCAGGTAATTTAATAAACGCCACATACTCCATGAGGACAAAAATCTGGAAATGCAATTAATAAGTAACCCTAATGCTCTACCTCATGGCTAATTTTCTCTATAACATCAGATTGGCCATTCATTGATTCATTTAAAAAATAGGTGTGATATTAATATCTCTGGTATCTATTAGACTAGAGTAGGAAATGCTGTAGTAACAAGCAATTCCCAAATCTCGTTGGTTTAAAAAAACAAAAGATTTGCTTCTTTTTCAGCCATGTGTCACGTAGGGGTCTGGCTGAGGTCATAGCCCTGTCACTTCACTCTGATACAGACTGACAGAGGAAACTGTCTGGGACACTGCCTGTCTTATGGCAGAGGGAAAGGATAGCTGTGGGAACCTCTGAGCTGGATTTTCAAGTCTGTGCATGGAAGTATCACTCTGGTCCACATTTCCCTGGCCAAAGCACGTCACATGGCCAACCTTGGTTTCAGAAATGCAATGTGTACAATGCCTCACTCATAGAGAGGGGCACAGCGAGTCACCGGGCAAGTCCACTGTCACTAGGGTAGGGATGGATAATTCTTAAGGGAGGGACAGAAAATACATTAAATGATAACACACTCACAGACTCAGTAAGGGAGTAGGTGTGATGAGGCTAGTGCTCGTGAATTTATAAGAACAAATTGTAAAGCCCTTTACTTACATATTTACCTGTTATTACTCTTAGTAATGGACTAATATCACTAAACAAGGAACTTTCTGAGTTAAAAATGTGTTGAATGTATAGATAAGACAGTACTTTCAAGGAAACTGTTGTCTAAAGGGGAAGATAATGGATATGCAAACTATTGAAAAGGGGTAAAGGAAAATTATAAAACATTGTGATAATTCAGCAGAAGAAATAATTTCTTTCAATTGGAGAAATTCAGGAAAGATTCAGATAGCTTGAGCATGTTGAACTCTTCTCCAGAAATGCTCAATAGGTAACGGCTAGCAGTAGCTGTGTCCAGGTGACTAGTGATTCTATACATCTTTGCCCTTGGGAACCTGGGACATTTCCCAACGTTGGATAAGTCCAGTAAGGTGGAAGGATAGATGCTTGCAGGTTCCAGAGAGCTAGTGACAACAACTGAATAACTGAGATCTGTGATGGGTCAGGAGGTAGGTGGTCTTAGAGCAGCGGTTCTCACCCTGTGGGTCGTGAGCCACAGGAACTGTATTAAAGGGCTGTGGCATTAGGAAGGTTGAGAACCACTGTCTTAGAGGAAGGTACTAGATGGAAAACAAGAGGACACAAATTCAGTGAGCTCCGCAGCTTCTCTGTAAGCCTCATGTATCAAATGAGTCTGATCATGGTGATGTATGTGAAAGCACCTGTCATAATGTTGGTGGGACGGTGGTGCTTAATGGTGGAATAATGCATAAATAAATAAATGATAGGCTATCAGTCAATATTGGGTGAATGTGAATCTGGAAAGGGCCTTTACTGAGTGTGATAGTAGAAAAAAACAAAAGGAACAAATACAGGGCTCATAGAATTGAGCTAGTGGACAAAAAAATCAAAAGAAAGTTGTGGTCATTACAGACTTTTTCTTTACTTGTTAGGACTGCTCTTAACTTACCTCCTCCTATTTCACTAATGCTTTTCATTCTCTCCATAAATCTTACTGCACATAAATTCTATGCCAAAAGACTAGACTAGAGATTAGTAGCCAAAAGACTACTAATCTCTAGCAAGGTGGGATATATTTGCTTTCCTCCTTTGGATTTGTCTGCTTGGAGACAGCATTGTGTTTTCCCCACAAATCCGTGTATGCCAGTTGCACCTGAAATGAGGTGACTGAACTTAAATATTACATCAACTGATGAAATACAAATGCAAAAAGAATGGAACATTGCTTCCATAAAAAGTTAAGTTGAATGATGTGTAGAAATGCAATAAAATTTAATTGCAAAAAAATACTACTTTCTAGGCTAGATGTTGGTGATACACATAGAGGACTGAAAAAAAAAGAAATGATGGGAGAGCTTCCTAATGAGAATAAAACTGTGAAGTGTGGAACCAGAGCTGCCTGGGTTGAAATTGGGCTTTACCCACTTGGCAGCTGAATCACTCTCAGTGCTTCACTTTCCTTCTCTGTAAAATAGGAATAATAGCTCCAATCTCATCAGTTTTGTATGTGGCTGCAATGACGTCTGTCACAAACTATTCAGAGTTAGGTCAGAAGGCACAGATAGGAGCACAGTCCTCCAGGCAACTTCTCTCACTTCAACACAAGCCACAGGTTGGTGTCCTCAGGCCACCCTGACTTCTGATGAGCTGGGTAAAAATTGGGCGTTTCTACTGCTCCATCAGGTTTAATTATTTGCTACAATAACTCACAAAACTTGGGAAAATGCTGTCTAGGCATATTTAGATATTGTGGGTTTGGTTTCAGACCACTCCAATAAAGCGAGTCACATGAATTTTTTGGCTTTTCCGAGTGTATAAAAGATATGTTTACATGATACTATACTTTTTTATGTAATAAAAATAATAGCATATGTCTGAAAACAATGTGCATCGTTTAAAAATACTTTATTGCTAAAAAATGCTAATGTCATTGGAGCCTTTAGCAAGTTACAATCTTTTTGCTGGTGGAAGATTTTGCTTCCATGCTGATGGCTGGTTACTGCAGTATGGTGGTTGCTGAAGGTTGGGGTGGCCGTAGAAATTTCTTAGCATAAGACCAAGAAGTTTGCTTCACATGACTCTTCTTTTCATGAAAGATTTCTCTGGAACTTGGTGATGCTGATTGATACAATTTTACCCACAGCAGAATTTCTCTTAAAATTGAAGACTGTCCTCTCATCTTGGTGCTGTTTTATAAGTCAGGCTTATATAATATTTTAAATCCTTTGCTGTCATTTCAACAATGTTCATAGCACCTTGCCAGGAGCATATGTGATTTTAAGAAATCACTTACTTTTCTGTCTTTTTTTTTGCAATTTTTGGCCGGGGCTGGGTTTGAACCTGCCTCCTCCGGGATATGGGGTCAGCACCCTACTCCTTTAAGTCACAGGCACTGCCCGAAACCACTTGCTTTTCTTATCTATAAGAATCAACTCTTTTTCCATTCAAGTGTTACCATGATGTTGTAACAATTTGGTCACATCTTCAGACTTCTCTTATAATTTTACTTTTCTTGCTTTTCCCACCATATCTGCAGTTATTTCCTCCACTGAAGTCTTGACTCAAAGTCATCCATGAAGGTGGGAATTGACTTCTTTCAGATTCCTGTTAATGCTGATATTTTGACTGCCTCTGATGAATCATGAATGTTCTTAATGACGTATAGAATCTTGAATTCATCCCAGAAGGCTTTCAATTTACTTTTCCCAGATCCATCAGAGAAATCACAATCTATGGAAACTAGAGGAGAGAGAAGGCAAAATGAGATGGGGTGACAGGTGGCAGATCTATCATTTGATACAGCAACCTTACCAGTGAGTATCTTCCCTAGGAAAAGAAGTCATTGTATCAAAAAGACACTGGTACCCAAATGTTTATTGTAGCACAATACACAATTGCAAAGATACGGAATCAACCTGAGTGCCCATCGACTGATGAGTGGATAAAGAAAATGTGATAGATATGACACACTATGAAGTACCACTCAGCCAGAAAAAGGAATGGAATAATGTCTTTTGCTGCAACTTGTTTGTAACTGGGGACCATTATCCTAAGTGAAATATTTCTGGAATGGAAAAACAAATACCATGTGTCCTCCCTGGTACGTGGGAACTAACGTGGGAACTAAATGATGGTCATAAAGTGGTGTAATGGGCATTGGAAACTAAGAAGAAAAGAGAGTGGGAGGGAGATAAGGGGTAAAAATTACCTCTGTACACCATTCTGATAACAGGTACATTGAAAGCCCCAAGTTGTCATTATATAACTCATCCATGTAACAGAAACACTCATACCCACTAAATCTGCTGAAATAAAAAAAAACTTCTTTGTTTAAAATGTTGGAAAACAAATGCATGCAAAGTATCTTATTCTCCAACAGGTTAATGGTTAGGAGATGTGGCTGTTAAGAAGGAAGAAACTCTAGGATCAGGAGAAGGAGGCCACTTACCAACTTTGTTACATTGGGTAGAGTTTCTCCATTTCTCTGAATCTAGCATTTCTAGGTTTCTCTAAAATCTAGCATTTTATCTCAATGAGAAAATGTCTGCCTTACAGGGTTATTGGTGAAAATAAAATGAGAGAAAATGTATGAAATCATCTAGCACTCATCTAGAACAATTATGAAAGTCCTTTAAATAGAATTTGCTATTGTTATTCAAACACTAGAAAGCCCCAGAATAATTCAGTTTTTCCTAACTTTTTACCTGCTGGTAATGTAGCAGGGTTGAGTTTTTTTTTTTTGAAGTGAACTTACAGCTCACGGGGCCAAACACTGAAGGTTGGTAGGACAACGAAAGTTGAGAAAGGTAACTGAATTTTGCAGAGATTTTCAAGAGAGCAATTTCATTGAGTGGTGAGCATGGAGGCCAATTGCAGGAATGCTTGTTATCACAAGGAATTTCCTTTTAAAAGCTGCATGGAAAAGAAGAGGAAAGGGGGAGAGAGCAGAAAAGCTGAAGAGTTATTAGGCAAAGTTCCCGCCCCGAAGATGATATCCTTAAAGTTATTGAAAGCAGAATAAAGAGGAAGATAGTAGGAAAAGTACAGGTTTAAGAATCACATCTGTTTCAAGTTCAGTCATTAACTTGCAGTGTGACCTTGGGCATGGTCCTCTATCTCTCTAAGTCCCTATAAAGTTGAGGTACCCTCACCTACCTGGTCTTTCTCATGACTGAAGAGCACGTGAAATTTAGACTTTAAAAATGCCTTGTAAATTAGAGTATGTTATCATATACAGCAAGTATAAAACCATTTTTTCCCACACATGATCTCTTCACGTCTAAGATACTCACCTGTATGGCTGCTGCTATGAAAATTTTCTTCTCCTGTTTATGAAAGGCAAGATTGGCTCTTAAAGCAGTGTTTATTGAAATAAAAGAGAGAGAGGGAGAGAGAAGTGTTTATTGAGCTGCACTGAATGGAGATGGCACTAACACTGGCAAATGCACTTTTCAGGTTATAAGGCGATTGGCTCCTGCCCATTTTTAAGCTCAGAGACCATTCTCTTTGTAGACAATTAGACCTCAGTTTTTTTTTTTGACCTACCAACTGCTGTGCTGCCTGTCAGTTCTGGGCTCTTCATCTCACACAGCTCAACCATATCTCTTAGCAATTTTCTGACTGAAAGAATCGCTTGCTCTTTGTTTTCATCAAGGTAAATTGGTACTCACTTAAGGCCATTTGCACGAGGACAAAGAAAGAGTTTTTCAGAAACCCGGCGTCAGATAACGGCTTTTTTCAAACCATGTCGCATTTTGAACACAGTGGTGTTAACAGAGTCAAAAGTAAATTTTTTTACTCTGAGTGAAGGGACTGTGAAAGATCTTCTGGAGTCTGAGTATTATATCTGACCCCTTAAGAAGTTCTGAGTTAGTTTACTTTTTAGCTTTTGAATTTGTTTTTGGTAGTCTATTTTACATGGGGCCATAGTGGGAGGAAAAAGACATTTCTAAGAACTGTAAACCCCCCAATGTGAATATAAACACCCTAGAAGGAAAAACTTCACACATGTTATAATGGTTTGCTTCCTGACTTAGAGAGCCATTCTTCAACCCAGCATTGTGCTAGACCTGGGGAGATAAAGATGACCGAGGCATTACGTATATTACTCCCAATGACATTTGACACACGAGAAAATAATTGCCATTCAGAATGACGAATGCTACGTGTGTATAAAATATAGTGGTGGTATAATGTAGCATTAAGAAAATTTTGTAAGGGAGCAGAGATGGCCACTGGCAGTCGAGAGGGTTCAACGGCATTGCCTGACACACTGCTTTCCATTTTTGAGGCTGTGACAAGTTGGTGTCTACATCTACCAATGTGTAAGTGTGGGACCCAGAAGGGCAGTGTGATCAGACTTCTTGTGTCGTTATTAGGCTTGAGTATTTATTATTATTTTTTGTAGCTTGATTGGGATAAAATTGACATACAACAAATTGCACATGTGGGTACATGTTGCACCTGTGAAATCAAGAGAATGACAATCAAGTGACAAATATACCTACCACCCCAAATATTTTCCTGTGTCCTTTTGTGATCCATTTTACTCTTCATTTTTTTCCTTTTACCAAGTAACCAAAGATCTGTTTTCCGTTGTTTTAGATTAGTTTGTATTTTTGAGGACATGGGATTCACATCCATGGGCGTGTTTTTCATCGGGCATCTTTCATTAGGCAGAATTACCTTGATATTTATCCGTGTTGTGGTTGTCAATATTTAATTTTTTTAACTGCTGAGTAGTGTTCTACTTTATGGATATGCCACACTTTATTTATTTACTTGTTGATGAGCATTTGATTTGTTTACAATTTTCAGCTATCACAATGAAAGCTGCTATGAATGTTCCTGTCCAGGCTTTTGTAAGAGCACACACTTTTCTTTCTCGGGCGTACATACACACACATGTACACCACATTTTTTTTGTCCACTTCTCGGTACAGGGGCACTTAGGCCAATTCCATAGGAGACTGAAACCTTCATTGTAATGAGTGATCTGCTTTGTGACACGTTCTAGCTCAGTATACTTTAATTTCTCTCAGTAATGTTGTGTAATTTCACGTGGACAGGTCTTTCCTATATTTTGGTGTGTTGGCTTATTCTTCTGTGTTTCATATTTATTGATACTTCTTAACAAGTGGACTTCACTTTTTAGAAGAACAGTTTTAGGTTCAGAGCAAAATTAAGTAGAGGGTCCAGAGAGTTCCCACATACCTGTCATCTCCACATGTGCTCAGTTTGTTCCACTGTCCACATCCCACCCCAGAGTGGTCCACTTGTTATAACCAATGAATGTGCATTGACACATCATTATCACCCATGGTCCAAATAGTTTACATTACAGTTCACTCTTGGAGGTGTACATTCTATGTGTTTTGAGAAATGTGTAATAAGCTGTCTCCATCCTTATAGGATTGTACAGAATAGTTTCACTGCTCTGCAAATCCTCTGTGCCTTGCTTGTTCATTCCTCCTCCTCCTCTCCCTGCTTGTCACCACTGACTTCTTGACTGCTTTGCCTTTTCCAGAACATCCTATGCCATAAACACGTATTTGGCACCATATGGTATGTTGCCTTTCAGATTGGTTTCTTTCCCTTAGCAATGTGTGTTTGAGGCTTCTCCAGGTCTTTTCACAGCTTGGCAGCTCATTTCTTTTTAGCATCGAATAAGATTCCATTGTCTAGATGTACCACGGTTTAATGATCCACTCACCTTGGGACACCTTAGTTGCTTCTGAGTTTTGGCTGTTATGACTAAAACTTGTATAAACATCCATAAACAGATATTTTTTGTGGATGTACATTTTCAACTCCTTTGGGTAAATCTGAAGAAGTGCATTTGCTGGATTTTATGGTAAGTCTTGTAAGAAACTGCTACACTCTCTTCCAGAGGGGCTGTAACATTTTACATTCCCACGAGCAGCAAATCGGAGTTTCTGTTTTATTGTACTGCTCCACGTTTTTGCCGGCATTTGGTGTTATCGGTGTTTTGAGTTTCAGAATACTAAGGTGTTTAGAGGTGTTCTCACTGTTGTTTTAACTTGCAATTCCCTACTGATTTATGATGTTGGGTGTCATATCATATCCTTATTTGCCATCTGTGCATCCTTTTTTGGTGAGGTGTCTGGTCAGAAGTTTTGCCCATTTTTAAATTTGGTTTGCTTTCTTCTGGAGTTTTAGGAGTGTATATTTCAGATAATCATTTACTAGATATGTGTTTTGTAAATACTCTCTCCAAGTTTGAGGCTTGTCTTTTTGCTCAACCGTCATAGAGCATACATTTTAAATTTTAATAGATCCCAGTTTAATAATTCGTTCATATATTATGCCTTTGGTTTTAGACCTAAAAAGTCATCAGTAAATCCAAGGTCATCTGGATTTTTTCCTGTGTCATTTTCTAGGCGTTTTAGAATTTTGTATTTTACATTTAAGTTTATAATTCATTTTGGGTTAATTTTGGGGCAGGTAGGGTCTGTGTCTGGATTCATCTTGGGCATGTGGATATTTGCTTGTTCCAACACCGTTTGTTGACAAGACTACCTTTGATTTATTGTGTTGTCTTTGCTTCTTTGTCAAAGAGCAATTGACTATGTGGGTCTCTTACTGGGCTATTGTATTCCATTGATCTCTTTGTATGGCTTTCACCAATACTATAGTGTTTCAGTTACTGTAGGATTATAATAAGTCTTGAAGTCAGCTAGTGGTCAGTCCTTTGTTCTTTTACTTCAGTCTTGTGTCAGCTACTCTAGGTCTTTTCCCTCTTTGTATAAACTTTAGAATCAGTTTGTTGATATGTACAAAATAATTTTCTGGGATTTTGGTTCGTATTTCACTGAATCTAGAGATAAATTTGGGAAGAACTGATGTCTTAACAATATAGAGTCTTCCTAACCATGAGCATAGAATAGTATTCTATTTATTTGGTTCTTCTTTGGCTGCTATTCTTTTAAAAAAAATTATTAGTATTATTTTTGATCATCAAATCATATTTATATCCCTTTATATACACTGTTATGTTTTGATAATATTTCTATAATGTGGTAATCAAAGTAACTCACATATCCATCACTTTATTTACCTATCACTTTTTTATGGTGAGATATCTGAAATTTGCTCTTAGGATTCTGAAATATACATTCATAATTATTGACCAGTTATCCTACTGTGCAATAGATCTCAAAACTTATTCCTCCTTTGAATCTGAAACATTACACCTTTGACCAAAAGCTCTTTATTCCTCCTTCTCCTCTACCTCAGCTTCTGTTAATCATCATCCTACTCATTACTTCTATGATTTTTCAACTTTATTAGATTAGAAAGGTAAGTGAGGTCAGGTGGTCTCATTTGTCTTTCTATGCGTAGTTTATTTCACTTAGCATAACATCTTCCAGCTTCATCCATGCTGCTACAAATGATAGGATTTTCTTTCTTCCTAAGGCCAAATAATATTTGTTGTGTATATGCAGATGTTCAGCACCTTAACAATGTAATTATATCTTGATAAACTTCTTGTAAGTTAAAAACATAGTAAGCTAAAATGCACTTAATACCCCCAATAAACACATTATGAAATTGAAAAATTATAAGTTGAAAATTCTAAGTCCAGATGCTCTTTGACTTATAATGGGATTATGTCATCATAAAGCTGAAAACTGTAAGTCGAACTGTCATAAGTCAGGGACATCTACCACATTTTCTTTATCTACTCATTCATTAATATGGATACTTTTTGTTTAGGTTGTTTCCATATCTTGGTTATTGTGAATAATGAAGCAATGAATATGGTAATGCAGAAATCCCTTTGACATATCAATTCTAGTTCCTTTGGATATACCCTTAGTATAGGATTACTGGATCATGTGGTAGTTCTACTTTTAGTTTTTTGAGGAACCTCCCTATCATTTTTTGGTAACTGTACTAATTTACATTTCTACCAATAGTGTATGAGGTCCTTTTTCTCTCCGTACTCTCCAACACTTGTTATCTTTTGTCTTTTTGATAAAAGCCATTCTTGCAGGTGTGAAGAAGTATTTCATTGTGGTTTTAGTTTGCATATCCCTAATGATTAGTGATGCTGATCATTTGTTATATACCTGTTAGCCATGTGTATATCTTCTTTTGAGAAATTGCCCATTTCTTAATTGAGTTATTTGTTTTCTTGCTGTTTAGTTTTTGAATTTCTTACAGGTTTTGGATATATATGGTATACAAAATGTTTCTTCCATTATGCTGTATAGAGGATTAAACATCTCATTTTGCTAATTATTTCTCTTGCTATGTAGAAGCTTTTAGTTTGATTCTATTCCATTTGTCTATTTTTACTTTTGTTGCCTGTGCTTTTTGGGTCATGTCCAAAAAGTTACTTATACAGTGTCATGAAGCTTTTCCCTTATGCTTTTTCTCTAGTAGTTTACAATTTAAGATGTTAGATTTAAGTCATTTGGAGTTGATTATAATATGTGGGGTAAGATAAGAATCTAATTTTATTTCTCAGGGTGTGGATATCTAGTTTTGCCAACACATTTCTTAAAGAGATATCATTCCACATTGTGTGTTTTTGGCATATATGTCAAAAATCACTTGACCATAAATATCTGAGATTATTTCTGGGGTTTCTATCCCCTTGCATTGGTCACTGTATCTATTTTTAGGCCAGTGCCTTGATATTTTGGTTACCATTCCTTTATGTTTTGAAATTAGGGAGTATGATACCTCTAGCTTTGTTCTTTTTGTTCACAATTATTTTGGTTATTCAGTATTTTCTGGGATTCCATATGAATTTAAGGGTTGTTTTTTCTCTTTCTATGAAAAATGGGATTAAAATTTTGATAGGTATTGTATTGAATATGTACTTCATTATGGGTACTGTGGATTTTTCACAATATTAATTCTTCAAATGCAAGAACATAGAGTTTATTGATATTTCTTTCATTAGTATTTACAGCTTGCAACATACAGCCTTTTACCATTCTTGTTAAATTTACACATAAATGTTTAACTTTTTGCTATTGTAATTAGATTACAGACTTAAATTACCATTTCAATCTCTATACTCACTATTGTTCTGTTCAGGCTTTGTTTCTTTATGATTAACTCTTGATCAAAGAATTTATCTGTTTCTTCTACATTATCCAAATTACTGGTATATAATTCTTCATAGTAGTTTATTATGATACTTTGTATTTCTATGATATAAATTGTAATGTATTCTATTTTTTTCTGATTTTATTTATTTACATAGTCTCTCTTTTTCTCCTAGTCTACCTAAGGGTTTGTTGATTTTATAAAAACTAGTCATTTCATTGATTTTTTTCTTATTTTTCTAATCTCTCATTTATTTCTCCTCTGATCTTTGTTATTTTCTTTTTTTCGGCAAATTTTGCATTTGATTTGTTCTTCTCTTTCTAATTTCTTGAGATGTAATGTTTTATTATTTATTTGTGATATTTCTTCTTCTTAATATTCAGATTTATTCTTATAAATTTCCTTCTAGGATTGCCTTTGCTGCATAAGTTTTGGTATGATGTGTTTCCACTTTCAATTGTGTCAAAACATTTCCTTTTTGATTTCTTAAGTGATTGGTTGTTTCAGAACATACTGTTTGATTTCAGCATATTTGTGCATTTTCCAAAATTTCTCTTGCTGCTGATTCTAGTTTTATATCATTGTGATCTGCAAAGATGCTTGATATAATTTTAATTCTCTTAAATTTGTTAAGATTTGTTTTGTGGACTACTATGTCATCTTCCCCGGAGAATGTTCTGATGCACTTGAGAAGAATATGTATTCTGCTGCTGTTGAAGGGAATGTTCTGTATGATGTAAGTCCATTTGGTCTAACATGTAATTCAAATCCAATGTTTCTTTTTTGATTTTCTGTCTAAATAATCTGTACTTTGTTGAAAGTGCGGTATTGAGTTCTCTTATTCTTCCAGTACTGTAATCAGTCTCTCTCCCTTCAGATCAATTAATAATTGCTAACATATTTAGGTGTTCTGATGTTGGATACATACATATGTACAATTTTTATGTCTTCTCGGTCAATTAACCCCTTTATCCCTATGCAATGGCATTGTTTCTTTTTATAAGTTTTTGACTTAAAGTTTATTTTGTCTGATATAAATATAGTTACCTCTGCTCTCTTTTTGTTTCTGTTTCCACAGACTTTTCTATTCCTTCTCTTACAGCCTATGTGTTTGCTTACCAGCAAAGTGAGTTTCTTGTAGACAGTGCATGGTTGTATTGCATTTTTAAAAATCCATTCACCACTCTGTCTTTATATTGAAGAATTTAATCCATTTACATTCAAGGTAATTATTGATAGGTAAGGACTTACTACTGCCATTTCTAATTTATTTTCTGATTATTTTGTGAGTCTTCTGTTTCTTATTTTCTTTGTAGTTTGATGACTGTGGTTATATGATTTGAATTCTTTCTTTTTATATGTTATTTAGTTACTATAAATTTTTGCTTTGTGGTTATCATGAGGCTTACATAAACTATTTTTAAAACAGGCTACTTGAAGGTGATAATGGCTTGCTTTTATTCACATACAAAAATGCTACACTTTTAGTCACTGTCCTACCTTTTATGATTTTGATGTAAAATTTTACATTTATTTTCATAAGTTATATTCCTTATCAACTTATTGTAGCTGTTGCTGTTGTAACCCTCCTGATAAGGATGAAGTTGCTTTACACACCACCATGACAGTATTAGAGAACTCTGAATATGACTATGTATTTCTTACACCATTGACATTTTTTGTTTTTGTACATTTTTAATTTTCAAATTCTTGTCTTTAATTTTAGCTTAAAGGACTCACTTTAACAATTCCTATAAAACAGTCAAAAGTAATGAATTACTTTAGAATTTTTTGTCTGGGAAAATTTTATTTCTTCCTCATTTCTGAAGACCAGCTGTGCCACGCAAGGTATTCTTGGTTGGCAGTTTTTTTTTTTTCCCCTTCAACACCTTGAATATATCTTCCCACTCTCTCCTTCCTTCAGGATTTCTGCTGAAAAATTTGCTAAAACCTGTATCAGAGCTCACTTGAATATGGTATGTTTCTTATCTTTTCTTTTGCTACATTCAGCATTCTTTCTTTGCCTTTGATTTCTGATAATTCGTTTATGGTGTATGTTGGTGAATTCCTGTTTGTGTTGACTTTGACGATCTCTAAGCTTTTTGTATCTAGTTGTTGTCATATTTCCCCAGATTTGAGAAATCTTTAGTAAATATTAACTTAAATATGCTTTCTAACCCCTTTTCTTGCTCTTTTCCTTCAGAAAATTCTACTGTGCATGGTTAAATTGCCCGATAATGTCCAATAATTCCTGGAGAACTTTTTGATTCTTTTCTTCTTTTGCTTCTGTGACTGAATAATTTCAAATGTCCTGCTTTTGAGCTTAAATTTTTTTTTCTTCTGCTTGATCAGGTCTCTTGATGAAGATTTCTGTTGAAGTTTTTAGCTTCATTATTGTGTTTTTAACATGATTTCTACTTGTTTTTTAAAATGGTTTCCAATTCTTTGTCAAAATTCTTATTTTATCATAAGTTATTTTCCAAATTTCATCTAAGTTTTTAATCTATTTTCTTGTTTCTTGAATTTCTTTCTTTTTTTAAATTAATTTTTTTTGCTAAATCATAAATACATAGATCATGTATACATTAATGCATTTATGGGGTACAATGTACTGATTTCATATAGAATTAGGAACTCTACATCACACTGGTTAATATATACCTCATCTCATTTACTTAATTATTGTGTTAAGACATTTATACTTTATACAAACAGATCCAACATGGACCCTTGCATTACGCACCATAGGTGGGATCCCACCATTCACTCTCCCTCAATTGAACCTCTTCCCTCCCCTCCCATCCCTCCCTGCTCCCTCCTTCATCTTGGGCCATGGTTGTGATATAGTCTTCATATGAAATTGTTAGTGATTGTAAATTGGTTTCATAACAGTACTGAGTAATTTGGATATTTTTTCTTCCATTCTTGAGATACTTTACTAAGTAGGATATGTTCCAGCTCCATCCATGTAAACATAAAAGAAGTAAAGTGTTCATCTTTTTTTAAGACTGTGTAATATTCCATGGTATACATATGCCACAATTTATTAATCAATTCATGGGTCGATGGGCACTTGGGCTTCTTCCATGACTTGGCTATTATGAAATGAGCTGCAAAGAACAATATGGTACAAATATCTTTGTTATAAAGTGATTTTTGGTCTTTTGGATATACACCTACTAGAGGAATTGCAGGATCAAATGGCAGGTCTACTTTTATATCCCTGAGTATTCTCCATACTTCTTTCCAAAAGGGATGTATTAATTTGCATTCCCATTAGCAGTGAAGAAGTGTTCTCTTTTCTCCACATCCATGCCAACATCTATAGTTTTGGGATTTTGTTATATGACCCACTCTTACTGGAGTTAGATGGTATCTCGAAGTGGTTTTGATTTACATTTCTCTGATGATTAAAAATGATGAGTATTTTTTCATAGGTCTATAGGCCATGCACCTATCATCTTCAGAGAAGCTTCTTTTCAAGTCCCTTGCCCACAGTGAAATAGGATTACTTGGTCTTTTCTTATTACTGTGTTTCCCCCCAAATAAGACACTGTCTTATATTTATTTTTTCTCAAGAAGACACACTAGGGCTTATTTTTCAGGGGATGTCTTATTTTTATTAAGTATAATAAAACAATCTACATTTATTCAAATACAGTTAAGTCATCTTCTTCTGGACCTGACAGGGGGAGCTGAACTTGTTGGTGGGGATGGCACTAGTGATGTGTGAGCTCCTTTCCCCTAGCCGTTTGCATGTACACAGTAGGATGCCTGTGACTGTGGTTATCACATATGCACCCACGCAAGTGTGAATGGCTTGGAGAAAGGAGCTGTGGTAGATAAAAGGTATTCCAGTCTTCCTTACTGCTCCGCACTGAAATGCATGGCGGCTATGCAGATACTCTGCATAACCATGCCCATCAGTAGGTCTTATTATCAAGATAGGGCTTATATTTAACAAATGCATAGAAATCCTGCTGGGGCTTATTTTTTGGGTAGATCTTATTTTTGGGGAAACACAGTAATAAGTTTGAGTTCTCTGTGGATTCAAAGATTATCAAACCTTTGTCAGAAGCATAACCTGCAAATATCTTCTCCCATTCTGAGGGCTGTCTGCTTGCCTTACTGTGTTCTTGGCTGTGCAGAAGCTTTTTAGTTTGATCAGATCCCAGTAATGTGTTTTTGAGGTTGCTTCAATTGCCTGGGGGGTGGTCCTCCTCATAAAGTATTCTCCCAAGCCAATTTCTTCAAGTGTTTCTTCTGCTCTGCCTCTAAGAATCTTTATAGTTTCATGTCTTAAGTTAAAAATTTTTATCCAGCAAGAGTCAATTTTTGTTAATGGTGAAAGGTGTGGGTTCAGTTTCAGTCTTCTACAATTCTCCCAGCACCATTTGTTCAATGGGGACTCTTTTCCCCAATTTATATTTTTGATAGGCTTATGAAAGATCAAATGACAGTAAGTGTCTGTGTTCATCTCTTGGTTCTCAATTCTGTTTCATACATCTACCTCTCCATTTTCGTGCCAATACCATTTTGATTTGATCACTATAGATTTATAGTATAGTTTGAATTCTGGTAGTGTGATTCCTCCTTATTTGTTTTTATTTCTGAGTAATTCTTGGATATTCAAGGTTTTTTCTGCTTCTATATAAAATGAAGTACTAATTTTTCTGGATCTTTAAAGTATGACGGTGGTACTTTGATAGGGATTTCATTAAATTTGTAAACTGCTTAGGGTAATATGGACATTTTAACAATGTTGATTCTTCCTAGCCATGAGCATAGTATGTTTTTCCATTTGTTAACATCTTCAGCTATTTTTTACTCAGAGTTTCATAATTCTCTTTATAGAGATCTTTCACATCCTTTGTTAGGTAAATTCCCAAATATTTTATCTTCTTTGGTGCAGCTATAAAGGGAATGGAGTCCTTGACTGTTTTTTCAGCTTGACTATTATTGGTATATATAAAAGCTACTGATTTGTGAGTATTGATTTTGTATCCTGAGATGTTACTGTATTCCTTGATCACTTCTGAGAGTTTTATAGTTGAGTCCCTGGGGTTTTCCAGATATAAAATCATATCATCTGTGAAGAGTAAAAGTTTGATCTCCTCTGACCTTATTTGGATACCCTTGATTGCCTTCTTTTGCCTGATTGAGATGGCTAAAACTTCCATTACAATGTTAAAAAGCCGTGGAGACCATGGGCAACCTTGCCTGGTTCCTGATCTTAGTGGAAATGTCTTCAATTTTGCTCCATTCAATATGATATTGGCTGTGGGTTTGTTGTAGATGGCCTTTATCAGTTTAAGAAATGTCCCTTGTATACCTATTTTTTTTAAGTGTTCTGATCATGAAAGGATACTGGATATTGTCGAATGCTTTTTCTGCATTTATTGAGAGAATCATAATGGTCTTTGTTTTTTAGTTTGTTTATGTGATGTATTCTATTTATAGATTTACGTATATTGAACCATCCTTGAGATCCTGGGAGAAAACCCACTTGGTCATGGTGTATAATTCGTTTGATGTGTTGCTGGATTCCATTTGCTAGGATCTTATTGAATATTTTTGCATCTATGTTCATTAAAGATATTGGTCTATAGTTTTCTTATTGGGCCTTTTCCTGGTTTGGGAATCAGGGTGATATTTGCTACATAGAATGTGTGGGGAAGTATTCCTTCTTTTTCGATGTTTTGAAAAAGGTTAAGTAATGTAGGTACTAGTTCCTCTTCAAAGGTTTGGTAGAATTCTGATGTGAAGCCATCTGGTCCCAGACTATTCTTTTTTGGGAGATTTCATAGTTGATTCTATTTCAGTACTTGATATAGGTCTGTTCAGCATTTCAAATTTTTTCTGATTAAGTCTAGGAAGTTGGTGTGCTTCCAAGTATTGGTCATTTTCTTTCAGATTTTCATATTTCTGAGAATAAAGTTTTTTGTAGTATTCATTAAGATTTTTTTTAAATTTCTGAGGTGTCTGTTGTTATTTTGTCTTTGTCATTTCTGATTGATGATACTAAGAACTTTAATTTTCTATTTTTGGTTAGATTGGCCAAAGGTTTATCAATTTTGTTCAATTTTTCAAAAAAACAACTTTTTGATTCATTGATCTTTTGAATAATTCTTTTATTTTCAATTTCATTCAATTCTACTCTAATTTTAGTTATTTCTTTTCTTCTGCTGGGTTTGGGGTTGGAATGTGCTTCCTTTTCCAGTTGCTTAAGATATTCCATTAAGTTATTGATTCCCTCTCTTTCTGTTCTCTTGAGGAATGCTATAAACTTTTCTCTTAGGACTGCCTTTGTAGTATCCCACAGGTTCCAGTAATTTGTGTCTTCATTATTGTTTTGTTCCAAAAATTTTGTAATTTCCTTCTTAATCTCATGTATGACCCAGCTATCATTCAGCATAAGGTTATTTAGTTTCCATGTCTTTGTATGAGTATGCAGATACCTGTTATTAGTGAGTTCAACTTTTATTGTGTGATAATTTGAGAAAATACAAGGAATAATTTCTATAATTTTAAATTTGCTGAGGTTAGACTTGTGACCTAAGATATGATCAATTTTGGAGGATGTTCCATGACTGATGAAAAGAATGTGTATTCAGTTTTGTTAGGATGAAATGTTCTATAGATGTCTGTTAAATTCAATTGTTGCATGGTGAAGTTTAAGTCCAAAATTTCTTTGCTTAGTTTCTTATTGGAGGATCTATTGAACACTGAAAAAGGGGTGTTAAAATCTCCAACTATTATGGTCCTGGAATATATTAAATTGCTCATGTCTATTAGGGTCTCCCTTATAAATTGAGGAGCATTCTGGTTGGGAGCATAAATGTTAATAATTGACATCTCGTCATGTTGAGTGTTTCCCTTAACAAATATGAAGTGACCATCCTTGTCTTTCCTTAGTTTTGTTGGTTTAAAGCCTAGTGTATCTACAAATTAAATTGCCACCCCTGCTTTTTTCTGATTTTTATTTGCTTGGATTACAGCTGCCCATTCCTTCACCCTGAGTCTATATTTATCCTTTAAGGTAAGATGAGATTCCTGTATGCAGCAGATATCTGGCCTGAGTTTTTGTATCCAGTCAGCCAACCTGTACCTCTTAAGAGGACAGTTTAAGCTGTTCACATTAATTGAGAGTATTGATAAGCCTGGTAGTATTTTGGGTGTTATGTTTTTTGAAATTTTAATGGACAGTTTTAATCTTTTTACCACTGTAGAAATTGGGTTTTGGTCAAGAATTTCAGTGAGTTTACTTTCGTGGTAGAGCATTGTGCTGGTAATTATGGAGGATGGATCTGAGGATATCCTAAAGAGCTGGTTTGATTTTGGCAAATTTCTTCAATATGTGTATGTCATTAAAGTATTTAACTTCTCTGTAATAAATGAAGGTCAATTTAGCTGGATACAGGATCCTGGGCTGAAAGTTGTTTTGTTTTAGGAAATTGAAGGTTGATGACCATCCTCTTCTGGCTTAAAAAGTTTCAGCAGAAAGATTTGCAGTCATTCTAATATTCTTCCCCTTGTAGGTTATGCTTTTCTTATGTCTGGTTGCTTGCAGGATGTTCTCCTTCATAATAACTTTGGTGAAGTTCATTATAATGTGTCTAGAAGATGCTTTATTATGGTTGAGTCATGCTGGGGTTCTGGAACTGTCTGCTATCTGAATTTTAGTATCTCTTGCCATGCTTGGGAAGTTCTCAATTATCTCTTGGAGTAAAGTATCTGTGCCTTTCAGACCATCCTCTTCTCCTTTAGGGATTCCTATCAGGCAAATGTTTGCTTTTTGGAGTGGTCCCACAATTCTCTCAGGGAATGATCCTTTTTTGCACTCCGCTTCTCTTCTTCTTTGAGCTATTGGGAGCTTTCAAAAGCTTTGTCTTCAGTGTCAGAGATCCTTTCTTCTGCCTGCTCCATTCTGTTACTGAGGGATTCTGCTGTATTTCTCAGATCTTTGAGGGCTGCAAGTTCTTGCCTCAGTGTGTCAATATCTTTGGTGATTTTGTCTTTGAATTTGTTGAATTCTTGAGACAAGTTTTGAATTGCTCCTTGAATTTCTAATTCCATCTTTACCTCCATTTTGTTAATATTATTTGCAATCCAAATTCTGAATTTGATTTCTGACATTGTAGCCATTTGTTTATGAATGGGATCTTCTTTTGTGCCTCTTTTGTCACTCCTTGGGGGAGTTGATCTACTCTGATTATTCATGTTGCCAGAGTTTTTCCACTGATTCTGCCCCATGATTATTTTTCACCATTTGGTTAGAGAAGCTGGCAAGGTGAAATTGAATTGAGGGCTTCTGGACTTGTAATTAACCAGCCCTTTAACAAAGAACTGGGACTGGTGATTGTGGCTTTTCCCTTAGAGCTTTACAAAGGTCCCATTCAGAACTACTGCCTGAAACTGGGCAGCCACTTGGTATGGTGGGGCTAGGTGGTGCTGACTGGTATTCAGCTAATTTCTGTCCAATCCTAGTGAATCAGTGACTTTGGGCTGAAATCTCAGCTGTGGAGATATATAAGCAACTAAGATACCACCCCCACCCCCTGAGACAGGTGACAACTGGAAGGGTAGAATCCCACATTGACAGAACAAGAAACCAGGGTATAACCTCAGTGGGTCCCTGGGTGATTGGCCCAGGTTAAGGATTCCAAACCAGTTGTCCCAGCTGACACAAACACCGATTAGGTGGGAGAGTTCAAAAGGCCTTCAGCATCTAGGTAGCAGGGGTCCACTGGCAGCTCAATTTGACCTCAATGTGAGGGACCATGGAGCTGCCACCACTGTCAGGGGTGGAGCTGTCACTGTTGAGGGTGGTGCCACTGGTCTGGGGTACTGCTGTGTGTGGGTTGCCAGAGCTGGTGGGGAGCTGGAGGGTATTGCCACCAGCCTTTGCTGCAGAAGCTGGGTGGGAAGCCAGAGGGCAGAGTCCCTGGCCTTGGGGGCCTCAAGGGTTGCAGGAGCCAGGCAGGAGCCACTGGCTGTGGGGTCCCAGGAGCTGGGTGGGGAGCCAAAGGGCGGAGTGGCTGGTGGGGCCCTGGTCACAGGAGCCAGATGGGGAGCCAGAGGGTAGAGTCGCCATGTTACAGGAGACCAGGTGGGAGTGGTCTCTGTGGCTGCCAGTCACCGGGCATGGGGTGGGGTGGGGTAGCGGGGTTGGGAGTGAGCCAAGCTGCACACTATAGGCTGCTGAGCTGGGGAGCTGGTGGGTTCTGGTCCCTGGTGGTCAGTAGTGTGGGACCAGAGCTATGCTCTTTCTAACAGGGGGCAAGTCTCTCTCCCCTTATGACTCCCTGCCTCTATTAAATTTATAGTTTCAGTGCAACTGTCCCATAGCTCATGAGGTGCTCTGCCTCAGCAAATATCTGCCAAACGGTCAGGATTTGACAGGGGCTTGTCTTCCAGACTTCCAGGAGAGGGGAGAGGGGTGGATTGGGAGTTCAGGAAGGTAGGAAAAATGTTATGTCAACTTTCGGCCCCGGCAAGAGATTGCCTGGGCTTGTAGCGGTATCTCTCCATGGAGGGGGTCTCGGCCCTCAGTCATTCTCTTTTCTTGAATTTCTTAAGAGAATTATTCTGAGTTTTTTGTCTTTCATTCTATAGATCTCCATTTCTTCTCAGTTTGTTACTGGAAATTTGTCAGTTTCTTTTGGTGGTGTCATATTTTCCTGTTCTTTATTAATTCTATTGTCTTTATATTGATGCCTGCACGATTAAAGAGATGACCATTTATTCCAACTTTTTCAGGTGTTCTTTGGTGATGATATAGATAGGTTTTTGATGTTTAGTCTAGCTTGGGATTCTGGATGGGCTAATGGGTAGCAACCCTGGATAGGCAGACCTTGGTGTCAAATTCTGTAGTTGGGCTGATTCATTTAATTTTTGTATGTTAATCTTGTGTATTGATATTATAAATTTTTTAAACTGATTTACTCATTTTGGTAACTTTAAAAAGACTCCATTGAATTGTGTATGTGGCTAGTTTGTCAGCACTGGTGAGTACTTAGCTGAAGACTTGAGAGAGATTTGACTTCTGTAGATCTGGAGGGTGCTCTTTCTGTGTCTCTTTCCCCTTAATGACCCTCTTCCCGACTAGCCATATTGGTCTCCTGTGTTCCCAACTCTTTATTAAATCAAGGGAGATAATGAATTCCAATTGGGTGTCTGAACCCCTCATAATGACCTGGAAATCCTTTTCAGGCAGTAGGATCATAGGGCTCACCTCATTATTTATGTGTCTCATGTGATCATTGTTCTTCCTTCCTTGATGCTCTATGTCTCAAAAATTTTTTTTAAAGTTTTGTTTGTTCTTTTTTAAAGGAAGCACTATATTTTGTACATGTCATAATTTATTCAACTATTTCCCTATTAAGATTGTTTTATATTTTCTTTAGAAATTAGACGTCATGAATGTTCTTTTCAATATTATCTGAGTTGCACTGAATTTTGCCCAAGCAATGAATAGTTATTATAATTTTATATGATACTTTTATTATATATAATTTTAAAGTTATATAAAAATAGTAAAAACAAGTACCTATAATATGTCATAATTATATTAAATAAGATGTATAATTTTATTGAGCATTCTTATCTAAAGATAGGATTTTGAAAAGAATTAAAGTATAAGTGAAAATCATAGGAATTCATAGCCACATTCAGCTTATCCAGAGTTCTGGGGGAATTAAATATTGTGGATAAATCACATTTTTGTACATAGGAAAGGTAAAAATTGAGCTAAAATGATATGATCTCAATGTAGTTACATTGAGATCCTAAAAGCTGTGTTATATTCCTTCTGACTTTAGTATAAAAATAAAATTAAATAATTTAACATCTTGGTGATTCAGAAACATCTTTATAAATATAAACATTTATATTCCATCATATATGTGGAACATTGAGATGCATTAGTTCTGGCAAATGCCTTCTGAGTTATAGAAGCAGAATGACCATGTGTTTTATCTGATTTATGGGTAGAATGATTCTTTTCTTCCTAGTACTCTCACACTGTACTTTTTGTCTGTAATTCTGTATCAGTTATCAGAATCTCTCTCTTCAGGGTGATTTATTTTCATGTCTCTCTATTCCCTGTGGATTATTACTTCCTAGAGGGCAGGGACAATCTGTTCTTCATGTTTCTAAACCCCACAGTGCTTGAGTAAGTATTGGATGTGATTAATTAAATCAGTACACAAAGGACTCAGGAGAGTAAAATATCTCAAACCCTTTTGGGTAAATTGGGATATAATTAAATGCATAATTAAAAAACACTGAAAATGTTAATAGTCCAATATTACAGCAAGACAAATAGTTTACACATCTCACTCTGAAGTTTATCTCTTGTCATAGGAAGAGTTGTCTAGTAACGCATACGTGCATGAGCCAAAATACATGACGAAAGTGAGAAGTGAATAAAAATGAAGGAAAGGAATCTCCCCAGTAACTCTCAGGACGAAAGACTAGTTTTGCCTTTTAGAAAAGAGAGAGGAAAAAAGCTTCCTTGTCTTCAAGTAAGAGAGAAAAAGCTCAGCTTTGATTAGTGTTTTGGGTTCTCTTTTCCATCCAGCGTATTGTCATGAAGCCACTTGGGAGGGGAAAATCCATACAATTAATTAATTGAACAAATGTTTACACTGAACACTTAGTATTCACTTATCACTTTGCTAGGGAAATCCAGGATCTACTTTTCACAGATTTATTGTCTAGCGATAGTTTATTTTCTTTGAAATGGGATTTTTCTTTGGGATCAAGAGGATAAACCCCAAGGATGAGTTAGAAATTATACTGTCAGGCACTTCTTGAAAGTTTTTCTTCACACTATGAATAATTCTTACAGTGGCCGTTTGAAAACAGAATGTGGAAAAAGGGTAGCAAGACCCTAGTTTGACAGAGGAGAACTTTGGGGAAGATTTGGGTATACCCTGACTATTAATTTCTACATATAAAATTTTATTTATAATTTATGATTGGTACTCCTACCTACTTTCTAAACAAGGTCAAAGTAAGAGTGAAATCTTCATCTTCTTCTTGTCATTTTATCTTATATGGATTGAAACAGTCATATTATAAAATTGAAAAGCACGCAGCATGGCTAGATCCTTGTTTTTTACAGGGATTGCTTACACATGCCTGTAAGTGGTCTGAAGTAGGTGACCAGGAGGATGTACCACAGGAGGGAAAAAGCATATTGAGAGGCATGTTATTATTGTTGCCAAGTTTTTGACTGTATAGTTTGGAGAAAGAAAATGATCTTAGAAAAATAATAGAGGATACCAAATTCAGTACTGTTTTCTTAATCTACTGACTTCTAAATGTGAAAGATTTTATTTTAGAACACATCCTTCTGTGACAGTTTTTCTTTCCTGATACATTCTTGTATGTGGTTAATTTTATAAATTACTTAAAATATAACATCCATTATGGTAACTCATTGAAGCAATTTGGTTACAGTTGAATGTAGGCCTCCAATAGAAGGATAATAAAGATAGGGTAGATTAAGAATAAGTACCTCAAATGATAGAAATAGGTTATTTCAACATATTCTGTTTCTCTCAGAACATATTCAAATGGGCATATCCAGATCTTGATCCCTGTAAAGAGTTGTGGAGAAATAAAACAAATACAGTAGATGTTGTATCTCTGTATGTAAGAGTGTATACAAGTATAAAAACTTTTTAGTAGGGAATGATAAAAATAGTCCTTGAAATATTTATTCGATTGTTTTTTCATAAGAATAAAGAAATATGGTATCAAAATTGTTTTTAAAAAGTGGTGATTTTTTTATTCCACCATTCTGTATTTTTATTTTTATACAGATCGCTGTAGGTAATATTAAGGTAAGCAATTCGGTACTATCGTTTAATAAATCTTCTTGTTAGTTAAGAATATGTGCATTGTAAACATGTCACATAAAGGACATCATGGCTAATATCACTTGTGTCATCCTTTGGTCTGCATCTGATTTGGTCATCTGACTGTCAGTGTCAATGGGATGATGTGGCTCCAGTGTCATTGGAGATCACTGGTTTTCAGTGATGGTCAGTGGAGCACAATGGCTCTGTAGATGCACCTTAGGTGTCACCAAAGGGTGTAGTAAGAAGTCAGGTGGACAGTGCAGTTGTCTTCCCAAGTTTGAATTAAAGCAATTTCACGTTCATCTGTTTTTTACACTGGGGTTCCATAAAAATCCTCCTTTGAAAAAAGTTTTTGTTTACTAAGAAAATACTTAAAAAGCCATGATGGAGATACATTTCTTAAGCTTTCCTTTTTCTTTTTTCTTCTTTAAGCATTCTTGAAAATAAAACCTTATTTTATTTTTTTAGAGACAGGGTCTTGTCCAGCTAGTGTGCAGTGACACCATCGTAGCTCGCTTGACCTCAAACTGCTGGGCTCAGGTCATCCTCCTGCCTCAGCCTCCTGGGCACCGGGACTACTGTGGTGTGCCACCACACCCTACTAAATTTCCTACTTCTGGTAGAGATGAGATTTTGCATTGTTGCTGACCTTAGATCATCTTTCCATGTTGCCTCCCAAAGTGCTGGGATTATAGGTCAGAGCCACTGCTTCTGACCCTTAAACTTTATTTATCTCTCCTTTCTTATTAAAAATTAATCATTGGGGGGCTACATCGTGCATAGGCCACAGGCCTCTTTGTCCCAAGTAATTGAGCAGTGAGTATCTCTAGCCTTTGGCCTCTGGCAAACAGGGTATCTGGGTGTGGGTTTCACATCCCCTTGAGCTTTGCTGGTTCAGAGCTCCACTTCTCCCAGGGGCCAGGACAGAATGGTAGAGTTGTTGGGGTGGGTGGTGGGTGGCTGTGCCAGTCACAAGGCTTCCGGAGACAAAAAATAAAAAGATGCTTCCTCCCCTATTCATGAACAAAACTAAAATGAAAATGAATGGAAGTAACTACAAAATTATCACCAAAAGCACTATAATAATTCATAATTGCTATAGTTTTTAATAACATATCATTAATGATGGCTTACTAAGAGAAGTGGCAGAGGAAAACTAAATTACAGGTTATGTCTAATTCTCAACTCAACTATTTCTTCCAAGGTAGATAGGAAAGCAAGTGAATGAGAGAGTGGTTCTATTCAGAGGGTAACCCTGAATCTGTTCTAATTTATAAAGGAAAGTGAATCTTTGATATGCTTGACATTCTAATTATTACTATTAAGACTATTTTACCACTTCTTATTACTGATGACATCACACTGGTTGAGGATTTTCTATGGTAAGGAGCTGAGAGCAGGAAATCATTGCATTGATTTTTAAATATGAAATGTCTGGGTTGCAAAGAATTCATTCTCTTGTGAACATCCTAGAGTTTTGAAGTGAAACAGTTCTTATTCTCTGTGTGTGTGTGTGTGTGTTTTCTTTTAGCGTAATCTTAACAGAAGAAAGATTGCACATCAGGAAAGCAACATTCATGGAAAATGACTAGTAATTCTGCCTTACAGGATTGGTGTCAGAATCCAGGAGCCCCCTGTGAACACTGTCCACAGAGAAACTGGAGTGAATGGGGCGGGGGGGAGGCATAGCTCGGAGAAACAGGGTCTGGCCAGTAAGAGTGATGCGGTGAGGCCTAATTAATAAGTTAATTGGAATGAAGCTCAAGGGCTTGTTTGTAGTCCTAGAATGCACAAAGTAGAGTTTTATGGGAAAGCTGCAGAAGAGTAGGATTTATGATAGAATAAATATAATCAGGAAGATAATAACCCTACTATTGATAGAATTTAGTAGGCCAAGGCTGTGCATGTTCTTTTCTGGAACTACTTGTAGATTCACAAATGACTTACTTAAGCTAAAACTGTCATAGACTAGCTATGCCAGCAAGCTCTGCCAACTGTGAGTCTGGGCTAGGCCTGGGGATACAGTACTCTGGACAATGACCAAGTGGGAGATGCCTTCAGTAATTTGACCCCTTCCTTTATTTTAACGGTGGGTTGGCTGTGAATGGGATGGCCAGTGAGTGGGGGTGGAGAGGTCCACTAACGTAAATGGTTAAGAAGCTAAAATATTCAAGAGGAAAAATGCTTTCAGACCTCCTGTCCTCACATCTAAGACTTCTGAAAATTTCCTGGGTTGCTACTTTCAGTGGCATACATAAAAAATACAAATAACCAACCCAATAAAATTTGATGTGTGTGTTATATTCTTATGATTATAAATCAGTACTTTTTCTAAAGCAATGATTAAGAGTTAAGAAACTGCAAGCCACTGATATTACTAACAGGGATAATAAGACCTCAGCAGGAATTTTGCTTCTAAGTCTGAGGAAAATTGCTTAAGACATGTTTTATCAAGTACAAGGTATGACTCACAGGGAATAAAAAATCCAGCTATTGAACTTGAGAGAGCATTTGTGGACCATGCTAGAGAAGTGAGGTGAGAGAATGTTTATGATTAAGCATATTTGAATCAGAAAGAAATAGCTTCAGTCAGATACATTGTTGCTTTCTCTTTTAGGAAACCAATATTATGGTTAACGACCTGGCTGTACAGTTTCAGACATATCTGGATTTGGATTCCTTATTGGTCATGAACCTTGTGACCTTGAATGAATTATTTAACCTCGTTAAATCTCTAAGTGCTAAAATAGCATATTAATAATTTCTCAAGGTGAGGATTAAATAAACTAATGCTTGTAAAGTTGCTGGACATTCTTCTTATTTTCATTATTATGAGTAATAATAATTATTATTGACATGCAGGGTCATGTAATGTGACCCCATCATTATTCTCAGTGGGTTGGGCAGAGGGGGGGAAATATGAGAGACCAGGGGCATGAGAAGGGCTTTGTCTAAGAATAACCCATTGTCTCTCTCATCAAAAACACATGTCAAATTTGGGAAGAGTAGTAATGTCAGCTTGAATTTAAGATAATTTCAGATTATCTGGGAGCTAGTATAACACACTGTCGGGAAGTTATTCCCATGGGGCACGTGGGCTTCTGGGAGGGAAGGAGGGGAAAAGGAGCAGGTCTGGCCCGCCTCACCTCGTACCAATGCTTGTTTGTTTTTTGCTTGTCAGGTTTCATGGTTTTACTCTTGAGGGACTGTATATAAAAACAGACAATGGCCAGAGCATGTATGACAACACGTGAGTAGCCCAGAAGACAGATCACAACTGGAGCAGCAAGTCAAAGAAGCCAACCACGACCTCTTCAGCGACAGTCCGAGGCGCCAAACCACAACCTATACAACCAGTGGCCCAGAGGAGTGAGGACTTGGTTGGGGACTGACAAATTTCCAACTCAGGACCAACCAAAGAAAGCCAAATGTGCTCTCCAACCCAATCAGATAAGATGCTCTGTTTCTAGTTAGCCTGCTTCCAGCTTCTCCATGGCAACAGCCTCCTCCAATCAGAGGGTACCAGAAGTCTTCCCTTCCAAGGCTTTCCCCCTGGCACTGTCTGCCTGAGTCTTATGGGTGTCTGCCAAATGCCAGTGATGTGGGCGGACTCCCTTGCCCATATTAAGGGAGTGCCCCATAGCAAGCTCCAAATAAAGACCCTGTTTGTGCTCACTGGGATTGTTTTCACTTATTACCACATTCTATAGCATAGATGTCTGTTTTCATGAAACAATAACGTTTAACATTAATGTATTAAATTACCAGTGAGGAAAATAAATATTTCAAGGAGATACTGTGTTTAATCCTGTGCTCCTGGGTATTTGCAAGCACTACTTTGAGAAGCACTGACTTTGGGATTACAGGATCTTCCTCTATAAGCAATTTTATTTACATATAATTTACATAATCTATAATTCACCCATTGGAAGTGTATGGCTCAATTATTTTTATTAAACATACATGCTGTGCCATCATTACTGTAATCCAGTTTTAGAAAATTTCTGTCGCCTCCGAAGTTCTCTCATGACCATGTGTCGTTGTCTCCACTCCCTCCTTAGCTTAGACGATCAGTGGTGTTTTCTGTCTCTAGATATTTGCCTTTTCTAGAAGTTTGATAGCTGTGGGATTTTAATTTTTTAAAAAGTTATCTTTTGTGCTTGGTTTCTTTAAATTAGTATTGTGTCTTTGATGTTCATCCATGTCACAGAATGTACCAAAAATATGATCTTTTTATTGCTGAATAGTAATAACAAGTATTCCATTGTGTAAATGCCACATTTTGCTTATTCATCCACCAGTTCATGGACATTTGGGTTTCCGGTTTGGGGCATTATGACTAAAGCTACTATGGCCATTCATATACAAGTCTTTGTGTGGACATTTTATTTCTTTGGGTAGATTTTTATTTTATTTTATTTCTTATAGCATAACTGTGTGCATTAATGCAATCATGGAGTATAGTGTGCTGTTTTCATATACAATTTGAAATACTCTTATCAAACTAGTCAACATAACCTTCCTGTCATTTTCCTAGTTATTGAGTTAAAATGTTCATACTCTGCTTTTAGAAAGATTCATTTGTACCCTTGTAAAATAAACCATAGAGGCGACCCTACCAATCCCCCTCCCTCCCCCATCTATCCCCCTCACCTTCCCCTCCCACCCCCTTCACATATTCTAAGGCTATAATTAGGTTATGACATTCCTATAAAAGCTATGAATTAGTTTCAAAGTAGGGCTGTGTACATTGGATACTTTTTCTTCCATTCTTAAGGTACTTTGCTAAGAAGAACATTTTCCAATTCCATCCATATAAACATGAAGGAGGTAAAGTCTCCATCCTTCTTTAGGGCTGCATAGTATTCCATGGTGTACATGTACCATAATTTATTGATCCATGCATGGGTCAATGGACATTTGGGCTTCTTCCATGACCCAGCAATTATGAATTGGACTGCAATAAACATTCTGAAAATTACATGAAGGTTATGTTAACCAGTTTGATGAGAGTATTTCAAAATGTCTATGAAAACAGCACACTGTACCCCATGATTGCATTAATGTACACAATTATGCTATAAGAAATAAAAAAAGAAAGAAAAAAGAAAAAGAGAACGAGCTAGAGAAGAGATAAAGAAGTATTCAGATAAGGAGACACAAGATAGGACAATAATATTTAGTTATTAGAATGAAAGTAAGTTCAAAATTTTCTCAACGAAAGAACAAGGTCATATGTCTTACAGGACTTAAGACATCCACACTCATTTTTTTTTCTTTTTCCTTTTCTGTTTCTTGAGACACAGTCTCAGTCTGTCCCCCTGGGTAGAGTGCCATGGCATCATAGCTCACAGAAACCTGAAACTCTTTGGCTCAAGTGATCCTCTTTCCTCAGCCTACTGAGTATCTTGGACTGTAGGCATGCACCATCACACCAGGCTATTTTTTTCTGTTTTTAGTAGAGATAGGGTCTCGCTCTTGCTCAGGTTGGTCTCAAACACCTGAGCTCAAGCAATCCACCCACCTAGGCCTTACAGAGGGTCAGGCTTACCATGTCCAGCCTCATTCTCATATTTGCTAAATCTTGAAAAAATGACCAACATTAGACAGCACAAGTTAAAAAAGAATGATCAAATACTTTTTATAAGCCATGCCCTATTCCCAATTTTCTACCAAAATAGAAAGCAAAGTTATAGCTACTATGATGGAAAATGTTTAAAAGCATAAAAATACAACTGCATAGTAGAGTTAAATAGTAAATTCTGACATAAAATAAACCCAGAAACATAGAGAATTTCTATATCACTTGGAGCAAATGTTTTAAGGCTGAACAGTTTGATTAAAAATTTGATATTCATCTTTTTATATTTATATGGACATGGAATATTTGAGATGAAGTAAAGTGGGGGAAAAGCTCATTGGCTTTCTTCAGCAAGTCTGATTTAATTATTCACAAGCAATTGGGAATTTGTTAATCAAAAAAAATTATCATTTGAAGAAAGTAGTTTGAAACCAAAAAAAATGAAAAGTGACAAAGTTGATAACTCCTATGTAAACCTTCTGCTCCAATGATATAGTTAATTCTTTGACTATATCAGCTGTCATTTATGGGGCACTTACTATATAGAAGACATTTTGGTATTTAGTTCACAGTCCCTGGCACTAAGAAATGTGTAGCTATGTTGAAAATAAGGCAAAGATATCAGAAAATATCAGGCTGCATTCTTTTTTCTTGTGGCTTGTTGTATTTGAGACAAAGTCTCACTCTGTCGCCCAGACTAGAGTGCAGTGGTATGATCACAGCTCATGGTAGCCTCAAACTCTAAGGATCAAGCAATCTCCTACCTCAGCCTTCCCAAATGGTAGGATTACAGGTGTAAGCCACCACATCTGGCCTAAATGTCAGGTTTATAAAATTAGAAGGAAATTCAGTGAACACTAGTCACACTCCTTTCTGGAGGGTCTCAAAAATTTTAAGTAAATGCTTACCTCCTAGCAGATTGAGCTCATTTTTTGGACCGTATAGTTTGCCAATAGGAGCCTCCAGAAATAAACTGTAAGATTAACAGCACTAATAACACTAAAAAATAACAACATTCCAAGGTGACACATGCTTAGTTCTCAAAGTAATAATATAAAAAAGAATCAGTGCCATTATTTAGGAAAGGAAAACAGAATGAACAAAAACAAATGACCAAATATCAGTGCATTGATGAAGATATAAGATGAGTCATTTTTTAATTGGATGAAATATCCCATTCTACCTTTCAAATTTATTAAATTTTATTGTTAAAACAGAAAAGAAAATTAAATGGAAAATTAAATCAATCACATAAAATATAATTGGAAGAAAAGAGAATATCATTAAGTGAACAAACTTAAACACCACAAGTACAAAGATACTTTTTGTAGATAAAAATGGTGTATAATCATATTTAAAACAATCTTTCACATATACAAGAACCCACTTCCATTCAACGGATTTTTGCTTTTATTGCAGCCAGATAGAAAGCCTGGTCCATATGTCTTCTGTCTCTCCATACTTGTTACATAGCAACCACTATTTGGTATTCAGGAAGCACTTTTTATGATGAATGCAATGTGTTCATTAATCCTCATTCATTTTTAAGAAGTAGATGTCATTACTGGAAGGATTTTGTCAAACTCAGAATCTTTTTAAGCATATGGAGATAGTGACTCACAGAGAAATTAAAGACTATGATAGAAGTATTACCAAACACTCTGTCTCACTGGGGTCAGAAATTTTTTTGAATCTACTCAGTACATCCCAAACAGATGGGGTGTGAAAACGAATCTTTGCTGTGGGTGGCCTTATCATAACAGCCCAAACATTCCACAACATACACAAGAGAAATGCATGCAAAACTCTGAAATGAAAAATATTTTTTGAGTATTTTTTTTATTTTTTCAAATTAATATGAGGGTACAATTTTTAGGCTACATTGTTCTCACTTCCAGAGTAAAGTTCCATTTGTAGAAGAGCCTGTCACCCAGAGGGCATGTTATACACCCTCACAGTGTGCACATTAGGTGAGATCCCGCCTCATGCCCTCCCTCCTTCTGCCAAACATCCCTCCCTCCCTCCCCCACTTTCCTCTACCCCTGAATTGGACTATATTAGTATTTTATTGTTCTTATGAGCATGTAATTGTTTATATATTGATTTCATATTAGTATGGAGTACACTGGATATTTATTTTTCCATTATTCCAATACTGAAATGAAAAATACATCAAGAAAATTTTAAAAGATTTATAATACTTAGGCATTATAAATGTCTTTAAAATGTTCAATTCTTGGCCAGAATAATTTAATTTTTGGATATTATATATTCTAAAAAATGACTTTTCAAAAAATAGCATTATTATTAAAGACACACTTAAACATCCAAGAATAAAGGAATGGTTAATAAATTTATGTTTCATCAAATTGGTCAACTCCTATTCAGTTAACTATCAAAATTATATTTAAGAGTCATGTAGAGAAATAGTAAAGTGTTTATCATGTAACATTTGGTGGGAAGAAGTAAATTTGCAATTTTATATATGCTGTGATTGTAACTGTAAATATGTGCATGAAATTCCATAAAGCCAGAAGTAAATAGGAAAAATAAAAGAAATATGTGTTGTTATTAGGTTCTGGATAATTTTTTTTCTTTAAAAACATAATTTATGTTGTCATATACCTCTTTGTATTGTAATCAAACTTGTAGTAAAATTTTATTTAGGAGATGACATCTGCTTGGA
The DNA here is from genome assembly GCA_963574575.1 of Galagoides demidoff. Taxonomy (NCBI): domain Eukaryota; kingdom Metazoa; phylum Chordata; class Mammalia; order Primates; family Galagidae; genus Galagoides; species Galagoides demidoff. The sequence continues at coordinate 71,045 of CAUYQV010119046.1, forward strand.
ACTTTATGTCAGTCTTATAATTAAAGTTTTATGAGATCAGCTATTTCCAATAATGGCTTTTACAAGTTACAATGGCATTTCTTGAGGCATTAAATCCTTTTAATTGTTTATAACAATCACACATTGTAAACTATTCCAATGAAGGACATTGTAATTTGCAAAATACAGCTAGTGGAAATAAATGATTTCATAAAATTTTAATTATCCAGGACTGATACAAAGTTCTAAGAAGATGTCATCTGCTATATTATTGGCCTTGATATACCTTCGGATGTAGCAATTCAATAATTTAATTAGTGAGTGATGTTTGCGGAAATTTTACAATTGACATTGGATAGAATGTGCAATGATAACATCTTAAGATTTCTATGAATTTGATATTATACAGCATTAATAAATCAAGCCAGGGATTTTTGTTTTGTTTTTTAAAAAAAAAAAAGAAATTCAAAATGTTTGAAGGAAGCAATACTTGAAGTGCTTATTTTTCTCATATAAATGAATCAGTGTATAATTAAACACAGATTAGAATCCTAATCAGTGTTTTTCCTTCTAGAATGTTCATCATTAAATACCGTAACATGAACAATCAAAACTTAAACACCACAAGTACAAAGATATTTTTGGTGGTAGTACTTATGACCTCTGCCACCAGCTTTTACTTCCATAAATATGTTGCGTAGAAAAGAGACTTTACAGATATAATCAAGATTAAAATCTAGCTGACCACATAACTGGGAGATTATTATAGACTATTCCATAGGCTTAATCTAGTCACAGGAGTCCTTAAAAGTAGAGATCTTTTCTGGCTAGACACAAAGGGACCTGAACATGAGTAAGATTTGACCATGCTGGCTCCATGGTAAAGAGTACCACATGGGAAAGAATGAGAAGAAAATTAATTCTTCCAAAAATCACTGGGCCTGGAGGTGGACTCAGATGGCAGCCCCTGCAGGTACACTTGATGTTTAGCTCTATGGAGCCCTGAGCAGGAGTCTAGTCAACTTACTCCAGAGTTTTGACCAGTAGAACTGTGAGATAATAAATGGATACTGTTTTAACCCACTACGTTTTTGTAAATTGTGGCAATAGGATCTAATATGGTATTTGTCCTCTTCACTGTTCATAGGGAGAATAAAAAACAGGTAAAGTTTGACTTAACTAATTTCTACCTTAATTTGGCCTGTGTTGCTCGCTTTTCTTGTTTCCTTTATTCCTGAAGCTACATGAAGACGAACTATCCCCATCACAGGCCCCTACCAAAGACGGCTTTTCCAGATAAGTACGCATGCTCCAAATCTTGTCCATCAAACTCCATTTTTCCTTAACTGTATTGGGTACTAGATATTCTCTGGGTAGAAATTGCATCTCAGATGTCCCCAGTAGTATTTCCATTTCAAATTTGGATAGAAGATGAGAGAGCTTAAAAGTTATGAATCTGAAGTGGTGAAATTTCCATCATAGTCATAAACTGGTGGAAAAATATTATGGGATGTTGAGCAATTCTCAATATGCCTTGAATTATTCAAAGTGTGGTCCGTGGACTGGCAATGTCAGCAGCATCTGGGGACCTGTGAGAAATGCAGAATCCCAATCTAAAACTCAGAGCTACCGAATCAGAATTTTGGATTTTAATATTATTTCCAGGTGCTGTACACACAATAAAATTTGAGATGTGCAGCCTCAAATTGCATTTATGGGTGAGATATTTCTTCGCTGCTTAGAAGACTATCCTTGCTAAAAATATCTTTTTACTGAAGCAACAGTGTACATAGAAGTAGGATATTCCCTACGGTGCAATTAGTGAATTATTGTTTGCATATTTTGAGTGTTTTGTTTGTGGTAGAGACTGTTTTAAGTATTTATATTAACAATACCATTTAAATTTCACATCTAACATAACTAACTTAACACATGCAGTTATTAATTCTTAGCCTATGAAAAGACGAAGCTTTTGAAGTATAGGAAGTTAATTAAATTGTCTACAGAGAGTGGAATCCAATCAGGCTGATGTCTTACTGCTTGGATAAACTCTATCACTGCCCTTCTCATAAAGCTTGAGCCTAGATTCAAAATTGTCAAAATATCACACGTATCACAACTAAAATGCCTCCTGTCAATTACTATTTTACACCATCTGAAAAGCCAACTTTAGAAATTGTTTCCATATACTTTACTTATACAGGCAATCCCCGGGTTAGGAATGAGAAAGGGTCTGCAGGGTTTGTTCTTAGTTTGAATTTGTATGTAAGTTGGAACAGGTACCTTTGCCTATTACCTGTAGTAGCCTCCATTCATGATGTACAAGTATGAATTGTACATCCGCCACATGTTTGTAACTTGGGAACTGCCTGTATTCCTTTAACATGAAGTATTAAAACATAGGGTTTTATGCTTTCATATAAGTAGCCCTAGTGTCCTAATTTGAATGTATTCTTTTTGATGTTTTTATATTATCTCTGCAGGGGAAGATGAAAGAAATTCCATAAAGTCAACTAAATATTTTAATTAAACTATTTTCTACAAGATGAAAATGTTCTTAAATATAACCTGACTGATCATTTTTATTCAACAGTTCTTATGTTCAGATATTTTTTGAAGAACTTTGTATGTATTTTTTTGAGTTATTTGTATACCCTGATGAGCTATTAACTTACATATTTTTTTGGTCTCACTCTGTCTCCCTCGGTAGAGTGCCGTGGCATCATAGCTCAGAAACCTCCATCTCCTGGGCGCAAGCAGTCCTCATACCTCAGCCTCCCTTAGCTAGAACCACAGGCACCTGCCACAATGCCTGGGCAGTTTTTCAATTTTTAGGAAAGTTGGGGTCATGCTCTTGCTCAGGCTGGTCTCAAACTCCTGGGTTCAAGCAATCCAGCTGCCTCAGCCTCAGAGAGTGCTAGGATAACATGCTTGAGCCACTGCACTGGACCTATTAACTATTTTTGACTCTGTTTTACTAATAAATACACTGAGGCTTAGAAAGTTGAAATGGTTTTCTGAAGTTAACAGTGAGGTGGAAATGGAAGTCGGGGTTATTTAACAACAAAACCCATATTCGAATCCTTTTAATCAAATATGACTTTGGCTTTAAAAACCTCAGTTATAAAACTAAAATTTGAAGATGGTCTTATGTTAATTGGAGGAAGTACTAATTTTATCAAATTAAGGCACAATCTTTAAAAAAATCATAAAAATGAAAGGAATCAATGAATATATATAGATAGGTTAATCAATCTTATCTTTGAGATTGTTTACAAAGAATAATCATATCGTGCATGTAAATCATTTAGAATGTCACCTAGAGACCGGGCACGGGTACTCATGCCTATAATCTTAGCACGTTGGGAGGCCAAAACAGGTTTATTGCTTGAGCTCAGGAGTTCCATACCAAGAACTTGGGGTTCTTGCAAGAGCAAGACCCCATCTCTACTAACATAGAAAAACTAGCTGGGTATGGTGGTGGGTATTTGTTGTCCCAGCTACTTGGGAGGTTGAGGAAGGAGGATTGCTCAAGCCCAAGACTTTGAGGTTGCTGGGGCTATGATGCCATGACACCCAGCACAACAGACTCTGTTTCAATTAAAAAAAAAAAAAAAAGAATCACCGCGAAAATTGTAAGCCTTACATGTATAACTTGTCATTGTTGTAATTACTACCATGTCACTAATCTCACCCTTTATGTTCTAGATATGAAAGACACAGTATCTCTCCGTGTTATGCAACAGATATTCTAAACGCGAGAATTTCTCCTCTCCTTAAGAAAAATGGTAACTTTTTTTTTTTTTTTTTTAGTTCAGGTTAATTTGAGAGTATGAAGAATTAGGTTACAATGTTTGCACTTGTTAAGGTAGAGTCCCTCTGAGAACTGTGTCCCACCCCCAAGAGATGTAACATACACCCTAACTTTGTGCCCATTAAGTGGGAGCGCACCCATTTGCCTCCCTTCTCCCCTCTCCCAGCTCTCTCATCCCCCCCCCACCACCTTGGATGGAGTTTTCCCCTTTTGTGGGCATAAATCAATTTTATGAGAGATAATAACAGGGTTGGTGAGATATGCAGATTTTGAATGTGGCATGTAAAACTGAAATTGGGAAAAAATACCCAAGTTTGGCAGGCTTTATTTGTAAGTATATGTGAAATCAACCACTTATACCCACAAATAACCGAATGTGGAGGAAAGGGGTATTTTAAAGTGGCTGTTTTCAGCAAAAAGATTCAGAAATAAGATAATTTAAATTTTTACAACCCAAATCATTATTAAACAACATCACAATACTTAATATGACCATAGGATTAAGAGATTTAACATACATTTAAATAACAAATGGACATAACTAAAAAGCACTTATAAACCTTACAAAAAGCAGATCAAATCCACTGTGTGTCTATTATATATCTAATACTGTACTAAACATCACAAACCCATTACTGCCCTACAAATTATACAACATGAATTTTAAAAGTAAACCTAGATTTGGGGGAAATTTAGAAACAAAGAGCATAATTCATTGTTTCTTAAAATTTTTTAAAGAAGCAAAACTTCATCATTCAAAATGGTATGCATAATGTCAATTGCCAAAACTGATTTTAAAATATAGTGCGGAGAGAAACAAGCTCGTGCTGAAGCGACGGTGAGACATTTAAAGCCTGACTCTTAAAAACGTGTTTCGCTATTGGGAACAGGGCTGCAGAATTTCTCCCACATCTGCTCTGTGGTGGGCCCAGAACCTTTAGGTGTGAGCAGAGTACAATTAGAATGCCACTGGAAAAGAAGTGCATTCAAGATCTGGGAAGTAAAATAATTCAGAGTTTCTGGAGTAGAGAAAGAGTATAGGATATGAGGAGAAGAATGGAGTCTCCTGGGAGGAATATCTAAGCCTGGAATCTTACTCAATAGGACAGAGCAGAACTACAAAAATTATTAAAAGCTGTCAGGAGATTTTATGCAGTTGCCAAAGGACCAATTTTCCAGATCTTGGGTAGGAAGTAACATAAGATAAGAAAATACTAAGCTCTTTGATTTCTCTATTCTGAGTCTTCAGGTCAAACCAAAATGAGGATGATTTTTCTCATTTTCCAAACTATAGACCTGGCAATGTCATGTAATACCTAAGTTAGTTTTCTAAATATTTAATTAGTTCAATTTATGTATGTATGTATGTATGTATGTATGTATGTATGTATGTATGTATGTATGTATTGCATTTTTTTGGCCAGGGCTGGGTTTGAACCCGCCACCTCTGGCATATGGGGCTGGTGCCCTACTCCTTTGAGCCACAGGTGCCGTCCTCAAATTATTTATTTTTAAAAAAATCTTGTTATGGTGGAGCTGCATATGATTTTGTTCCGTAGTTTGCTGTTTTAAGATTAAAGTCAGAGTTGTAGGTGTGTCCTTCACGCAGGGGCTGTGCAGTATACCCAGGCAGTGTACCTGTCGGTGGGGGTTTGCTCATCATTTTCCTCCCCCCTCCTTGTTTAATTTCATTGAGTTTTGCTCTCTTGAGAGCACGGCTAGTATTAATCTACTAGTTCCAATTTAGTACTGAGCACATGTGAAATTTGTTTTTCCATTCTTGTGATACTTCACTGAGGAGAATGGTTTCTAATTCCATCAAAGTTGTTCTAAAAGATACTAAATCCCCATCTTTTTATAGCTAAATAAATCTACCACGGTATACATACGAGTATACCACAATTTGTTAATTCATTCATGTACTGAAGGGTGCTGGGTTGATTCCACATCTTTGTGGTTGTGAACTGTGCCGTTATAAACATTGAGGTGCAAATGTCATTATGATAAATTGTCTCTTTTCCTTTGCATAAACACCTAATAGTGGGACTGAAGGATAAAATGGTAGATCTGCTTTTAGTTCTTTGAGGAATCTCCATGATGTTTTCCATAGAGGTCGTACTAATGTGCAATCACACCAACAGTATATGAGTTTTCCTTTTTCTCTGCATCTATTGCTTTGGAACCTTATAAAGAGACTCAGTCTCATTGGAGTTAGGTGACATTTCAAAGTGGTTTTGATCTGCATTCTTCGGATGATTAGACAGTATGAGCATTTTTTTTTTCATATGTTTGTTGGCTATTAGTTTATCCTTGTGTGCAAAGTTTATGTCCATGCCTCTTGCCCAATTTGTAATGGGGTTGTTTGTTCTTTTCTCATTGATATGCTTGAGTTCTTTGTAGACACTAGGTATTAGCCCTTTGTCAGATGTGCAACTTGCAAATATCTTCTCCCATGCTTTAAGTTGTCTCTGCTTTGTTGATTTTGTCCCTAGCGATGCAGAAAGGTTTTAACCTGATCAGGTCCCAGGTATTTATATTTGCTGTTGCTGCGGTTACCTCTGGGGTCCTCTTCAGATATTATTTTCCTAGGCCAATGTTATTAAGAGTTTTTTCCTCACACTTTCATCTGTGATTGCTATTGTTTTGTGTCTTAGGTTTAAATCTTTTATTCATCACAGCCCTGGACATGAAGCAGTCAGTTTGCTCAGTGCTGGACAGAGCAAATCACTTCTTTAATGTAAATTATGTGCACAGTGCGTATTTTATATGGTATTAGAGAACATACAGAAAACTACAATAACAAATAGAAAAATATGTCTACCCATGTGAAATAAACCATGGTTAGAAAAACATAACGTTTATAATTACAACATCTTTTTCTTACTGTGGGCATCTAAATCAAACAATATTTAATGTGTTACAGAGCTTAATATTACACTTCAAATTTATTTCTTTCCTGTAAAGTAGTGGAATTTATAGTCATGTATTTTTAGGATTTAGTTTAAAGTATAACTACTTTAAAAATTATATGAAGATGGATGGGCTAATATGCTAAATCTTAAAGCCTTCACTTCTGGCTGGGTGATAGAATGCTCAGATTTACATTGTAGCTTCCCAATTGGGCTGCACTAAGGTCCCTTAAATAATTTGTTGAGAAAAGTTGATTTTCCCTCTCTGTATAATAATTCTTAGGCTAAGAAACTACAGAAAATTTAAGTTTTATGTTGGCTATTTTTTTCCTTGGATTCATGTATTTAAAAAGAATGTTAAATGTTTTAAAGCAGGAAAAAGAAAACTGTTTAGAAAGATGAGGTTGATTACATTCATTTGTCTTTGAACCAAACCAATAAACTGTTTCCTTAAAAACAAACCTATTATTACTTGATATGACCCTGATTATAGTTTAAAAAATATTTCAAAGAAGATATCTACATTGTTTAAGTATAAAATAATAAATATAGGGGGAAGCTGGCAGGTGATTGAATGAATATAGGTCCTGGACATGCGCCAGGTATATTAAACTACTTGCCCCATCTTGTTCTTTTTTTAAGACAAAAAATATTTTAATGCAATATTTTATAAAATTTAAATGAATACAAAATATCCATGTGAATAAAATAATTAATATCTTTGGTGTTACGAAATTTTGCAATGCTGTGTCTGACTCTGTAGTTCCTTCCATGGGCTCTCCAACCTAAAGAGACATATCATTCCTCAAAGGAAAGCAATTAGAATTTTTAAAATAATTTCCTCTTCTCAGTTTTCTGTCTTCCAGGAAATCTTAATTGGACATGGATCCTTCTGGATCAATTTTCCATATTTCTATTATTCTATATTCTGTAAAATTCCCTTGGCTTTATTGTTGATTCTGAGTATTTGAACTTTGTATTTCAAGAATCAACCTTTGAATTTCCAAGCACACTTTCTTGCTCTGATTTCTTTTTTTTTTTCCACTTGTCAGTGGTGTTGATTTCTCTCTCTCTCTCTCTCTTTTTTTTTTATTAAATGATAACTAAGTACATTAATGCAATTCTGGGGTACAGTGTGGTGTTTTCATATACAATTTGAAATATTTTCATCAAACTGGTTAACATAGCCCTCATGTCATTTTCTTAGTTATTGTGTTAAGACAATCATATTCTACTCTTGGAAAGATTCACTTGTACCCCTGTAAGATAAACCATAGAAGTTATCCCTCCCCATCTTGTTCTAATAACATCTCATGAGTCAACGTATTATAGAAGAATATTAATTCCAAATTAAATTTTTTGAAGTGTAAAAGTAAAATAATTTATGGTGAGTTAGAGTGGTGGAGTGGATTGATTGAAGACTGAAGTAGTCACAGGATGGGTGGTGCCTATGGCTCAAAAGGGTAGGGCGCCGGCCCCATATGCCGGAGGTGGCAGGTTCAAGTCCAGTCCCGGCCAAAAACTGCAAAAAAAAAAAAAAAGAAAAGAAAAGAAAAGAAAGAAAAAAGATGCAGGAATCTTAAAAAATAGGACAAAAATAATAACAACATGAAAAAAATGCCCAAAACAAAAATCACAAAGCATTTTGGTATATTTTTGGAAGACCACTGCATTTTACATATAGTGAGGCTGATGTAGAGGATTTTAGCATTTGCACTTAAGATTTACTTTATGATAGTAAAAGTAGACTCAGTAGCACAATCTCACATTATTACAAAACTTTACAAAATATTCTCTACATGCTGGTCATCGCTTTGTAAAATTTTGTGATGAATATTTTGTAGATAACGGTATATTAGGTACAATTACCCATTTTCTCTATGTATGGCAACTTTATAGGTAACTTTTGGGACACCCTGAGCATGTATATAAACATCCATATGCACATATGAAACACAGATACTCATTGAATATGCTCAGTGGTGACAAATCTAAGACTAAGGCCACTTAGGTCTGGCTCTTAGAAGAATAAGTGTTCTGTGTCAGTGAGATAAAGGTGTGACTCGCTCTCTGTTTATTATCTCTGTGCATCAAAGTCTTCCTTTCACAATATTTTCTCATAAAAATTCTCAGAGTATGTCTGTAGTGAAAGGCATTGGGACAAAAAGTGCTGTTTCTGTTTTCTTTAAAATGTATTTATTCCTGTAATCATGGGGGAGGGAGAGACAGAAGGAGATTTTAATCCCCAAATATTCAGGCAAACACCGCAGCTGCCATTTCCTTTTCCAAAACTTTATAACTTTTTTTTTTTTTTTTTGAGACAGAGCCTCAAGCTATCCTCCTGGGTAGAGTGCCATGGCATCACAGCTCATAGCAACCTCCAACTCCTGGGCTCCAGCCAGTCTCCTGCCTCCGCCTTCTGCTTCCGCCTCCCAAGTAGCTGGGACCACAGGGCGCCCGCCACAATGCCCAGCCATTTTTTGGTTGCAGCCATCATTGTTGTTTGGCGGGGCCAGGCTGGGGATTCGAACCCACCACCTTAGGTGTACGTGGCTGGCGCCTTAGCTGATTGAGCCACAGGCGCGGAGCCAAACTTTATAACTTTTAGTGTAATTGTCATTCTGCTTTGTCACTTGTATGGAGAGAGCTTTGTTTGAGTTTAATATTTGCTTGACATTATGAAGTGTCTTCAAATAGATTCATGGAAGGCCAGATGATATCTTAGATGTTATCGGGACTCCTTTCACTTAGAACAGAGGTACAAATAGGAGAAACCAACACAGTCATTACATGTATGTAACCTACAAAACAGTAAAGATAGCTTTTTTATAAAAACTTTTCAACCGTACCATATCATTGTTATTTTATCCAATATTTTGTGAATGCTGATGTATAAGTGCCAAGCACTGTGGCCAAGCACATATATCTTATGCAATCCTTGCAACAAGTGCAAAGTATAGGTAATGAAATTAACCACTTTTTTTTACAAATAAAGAAATAGTGGCTTAGGATCAATAAATGGCTTCTCTATGAATATGCAGACAGTAGCTGTTAGAAAACACGTTTAAATTTGGGAAAACAATTTCAGTGCCCACCACACTGCTATTTTTCCTTCTTATGAAGTACTTATCTATAAAGCTCTCTCTATATATTACAAATGTTTAGAATTAAGTCAAGATCATGCATAACTGTCTGAAGTAATTTTATCATTATTTTACAATCTGTAAGCATAACAGTACACACGTGTATATGTATATGTATACACACACATATACACACACACACATGCACATAATTGTGGTTTTGGATGCAACTATGAGACAATCCAACTGAAGCAGGCCAAACAAGAAGCCTGATTAATTCCACAGAAGGTCGGACTTCAGGTCAGTTCAGTTAGTTCCTTGTCTTTAACCTTCTGTGATTTTTCTCTCCTAAGTGCTCTACATACAGTGTTTTTCCATGAAGTCTTCTGCCCTCATCTCCTAAAATAGTGGCTATCCAATATCAGAACACATTAATAAATTCCTTCTCATTCAATTACAGAGGAAGAGAGAATATTTTTCACCTGCTACCCTGGAACAGATTCCCTGAGAATTGGACGGATGGACCACCTGCCATAGTAGATCTCTTTGGGTTGGAAAATGTTCTGCATTGATTAGCTTAAGCTTCTGTCACTGCTTGTCCCTTCTCCCTGGGAGAGGGACAGAAGGTACAGGAAAATTATTGTTAACAGCTTGCTGTTACAGGACCAACCTTGAGCTGCCAGTGTCACCAGTAAATAAAACACAGGGGGAAGAGTTTAGCAAGACTACAATCTAGTTCAACACCCTTATCAATCTTTGAAGTAAAATTGAGAAATTTCATCATCTGACTCTTAAATTCACCATCATTGATACTAAATATTCTCTTATTTTTGGTTTGATTTTATTTTCTAGCAGAAGTTATTAAATTATTATTTTTGTTGTTGTTGAGACAGAGTCCCACCCTATGCCCCTGAGCTTGGTAGCTCACTGCAACCTCAGACTCTGACTTGTGGACATCCCACTGCCTCCACCTTTGGAAGCCACTGGGATTACAGGTGCTTGCCACGGTGCCCGGCTGGGTGTTTCCGTTTTATTTTCATGAGTTGGGGTCTCACTCCCAAGAGAGTCTTGAACTCCTGAGCTCAAGCAATTCTCCTTCCTCAGCCTCCCACAGTGCTGGGATTACAGGCGTGAGCCACCGTGCCTGGAAAAAATTATTAAATTATTAATGAAACATTTAGTTTGAAATATGAGTCAAAACTCTGATTCTTTAATGTCAAACATTCTATCCTTATGTACCTTAGACCTGATTTTGGCCAGAAACTTGTCATGGAAAGGGTATATATGATTTATTTTCTAATTATTCTATAGGATTGGAAATGGCCTTATTTAAATAGATGACATCTGTAGCTAGATTGATACTCTGGGGAGGTGATGAGTATTTCAAGATGATTTACTGTGCAACATACTCAAATGACTTTCAAATGCCACTGCAAGGTATCTCTCTCCTTAAATTCTTTTAACCCTGGCATTTCTTTGTTTGTTTGCTTTTTTTTTTTTTTTTCTGATACTCATGTTTGGCTCCTTTCTCAGACAAAAGGAATTTATATCTACAAGTTTTGTTTTGGTGGAGGACTTCACCCTCCAGGCAGCCTTGAGGAATTCATGACCATTCACAGAATCACATGGGACTAAAATTGAGAAGCAGTCATACATATCTATTTGCTACAAATTCTGTGAGTTCAGCCTAGTTGATTGCAGCCACATGACACTCTACAGCAATGATTTTCAACCAGTGTGCCCTGTCACCTTGGTGTGTTCTGATAGGATCTTTGGTGTGCCATGAAAATTTTTAAGGATCAAATGGAAGGCAACTTTTAGTTCTTTAAGAATTCTGTATACTTCTTTCCATAAACATTGTATTTGTTTATAATCCCATGGGCAGTGTCGTGGGACTTTGTGATGTGGGCTCATCTCACTGGAGCTGAGTAATATCTCAAAATGGTTTTGATTTGCATTTCTCTGTTGATTAGAGACACTGAGCATTTTTTAATGAGTTTGTTGGCCATTCATCTGTTATCTTTAAACAAGTTTCTTTTTAGGTCTCTTGCCTACTTATAAATGGGCTCATCTGCGCTTTTCTTGTTAATTTGAGTTCCCTATATATTCTAGTTATCAGCCCTTTGTCAAAATGGAATAACAGACTGCTGTGTCATATGTATACCATGGAGTAGTATTCAGATGTAATAAAAGATGGACATTTTACATCTTCTGTGTTTACCTCAATGGAGTTGAAACTCATTCTTCTTTTTTATTTTTTATTTTTTTTTTGAGAAAGAGCCTCAAGCTGTCCCCCTGGATAGAGTGCTGTGGCATCACAACTCACAGCAACCTCCAACTCCTGGGCTCAAGCGAGTCTCCTGCCTCAGCCTCCCAAGTAGCTGGGACTACAGGTGCCCGCCACAATGTCCGGCTATTTTTTGGTTGCAGCTGTCATTGTTGTTTGGCAGGCCCAGGCTGGATTCAAACCCACCACCTTAGATGTATGTGGCTGGCGACTTAGCCACTTGAGCCACAGGCGCCGAGCTGAAACACATTCTTCTTAGTAAAGTATCTCAAGAAAGGAAAAAAAATCCAATGTACTCAATACAAATATGAAACCAATTTGTAAACAATTACATGCCCACATGAATGATAAAACAGCAATGTAGTCTAATGAGGCAGAGGGAGTAGGAGGGGGAAGGAAGGACAGAGGGCAATTGGCGTGTTCTCATCTCTTGCGCATAATGTGAGGGTGTTCAACATGTCCCCTGCGTGAAGGGCTCAACTTCAATTTGAACTTTACCTTAGGATAGAAAACAATTTAAACTAAAAATTTGTACTCTTATATAAAGTTGAAGTTAAAACAATTTAAAGATCATTTGTTAGATTATTTGTGAAAGAATTTCAAAGCACACTAATTACATTGGCTTTATTTTAATCCCTTTTTTTCATCAACATAATTGAAGTGTGCCATGAAAGTTTAACAATAGATTCAGGCATGCTGTGAGATTAAAAAGTTTGTCCAAGATTTCTTAAAATTCTGTAGCAGATTTTCCAGTGCTGTACATTTTTAATGTAAATGGATTTCATATTAAACTACCACGTAATTTGATAGAAGTCCAACGTTCTTTGAGGGGTAGGTGCTATCCCTACTAAATTAAGGCTTTCCTCCAAGACATCCTATCTGCAAAAGCCTACTCCTTTCTCTCTCTCATCGTTTAATATGCTTAAAAGCAAGGGTTGTGGGGGAAGGGTGTATTTTAGAATGCTGATGTCAGTTACCTGTCCATTCTTACCAATCTTTACCCTGCAATTTGCATATAGCACAGTATGTCAAAGCTCTTGTTCCTGGCTAAAGTTTCCATTTTTTTATCTTAATATATTTGTAAGGATTGTATTAAACAGTTTTCTGATTTATTCATTTTGTGTATTTTATTGTAGAATATTACTTATCCTTACTTAAAACTATGAAATACCCCTTAGAATAATTTTCATTAGGTTTCTAAAAGATGTTTATTAGTAGATTTTTTAAAATTTATAAAGTACAGATGAATTTCTCACTGACAGTTTCAAGGTTTCATTACGAAGGTAAGTTTGTATTTACAGATTCAAAGTCAATTTTTTAATTTTTTATTAATAAAAAAATCAGCTTTGTATTACATTTTCTGGAACATAATAATATTAATACTATATCACATAGAGTTCTAAAGATTCTAACACATTTTTATTTGCATGGGCATTAGAGAACAATGGAACTAGTTAGTGAAAAAATTCTAATGAACAGTCTTTATTCTTTCTTTTCCTGCACAGAGTAGGTTCTCAATAAATGCTTTTAAATAAAATTATTTTAAAAATACTTTCAAGATATACATTTCTAGTTCAGCTTACTTCAATATACTATTTTTTCTGCTCCTTCTATTCCTTTTCTACTTTAAAAGCAACAAGTAAATTTTTCAAGTAGAAAGTAGAAAATTATTAAATTGATCAGAACTTTAACCTAATATATTCAACCCAATTTAAACACTAGCCAAAAATCATACCAAATATTAATTCTGTGGAGAGATAATCAAAGAACAACTGGAAAATGATTGCTTCTAAAATGCTGAATATTCACCTGTACTTTACTAAGACCTGCATTTAGATAAAGAAACTTTTCTTGAAACGCAGTTGGCCTTACAGCCAAGTTCTCTGGCAGCTTCTCTATCAGTTCTTAGCAGCCCATTCAGCATAGTCAATGAGCCAGTTCCAAAGATATTTCAAGACACTAGTTTGTGCTTAGAGACAGCCTTTTAATAATTAGAACTTGTGGTCTACACAAGTGGAACTTATTAGAGAAAGTACTTTAAGTGGCTTCAGCAGGTAGGGCTATCTGTATTTATTTTCTGAGCTGCCAATATGTTAATCCAACATCTGATGAGGAGGTGGGGAGAGTAGCTTTCTCTGCTCTGACTCCAAACTTATCTTTGTTTTTGTTTTTCTTTTGGAACTTATCGTTTTATTTTTCTAACACAAATATGTTGCTATCAGATACACTACTTGAGATGTTTGTTTCCACTTTGATCACCATCATTCAGACAATTATGCTATCCCTTGTACAAGGCACCTGTTTAATAAATGCTTGTAAAATTAAATTCAGAATTGTATTATCAAAAAAGTAATAGCTGTATGCTAACTTATTATTTTGAAACAGCAAATGTACAGATAATGACAAAATAATACCTAATATCAAGTACTTAAAATGTGCCAGCCACTATGTCAAGCACTTTTTATGTATTAACCAATTTAACCTACTTATTGGGTACGCACTTTTCTCCTTTTTATGCAATTAGATATGAAAATGGCATGAAGTGAAATGACTTTTTCTTCATTAAATGTAATGTAATGATCAAGATTGAAAACTAAGCATTCTAGCATCTGATAATTTGCACATAAAAATGAACAAATCTGGAAATAAAAGTAAGATATATTTCTGCTTCTAGTAATAATGGAATAATTTTCAATAATCAATGGACTACAGACAACAAGCATAAAAGCTAAATAAACCAATTAATATGCTTTAAAGCATTAGGGAGCTGCAGAATCAGTGAGGACCAGAGAGACTAAGATTTTGATAACAGAGAAACTTGAAGGCAAAAGCTGCTTTTTTTCAGAGAACTTGCTAATTTTGGGCTTGGTAAGAGGTCAAGAGCACAGGTTATGCTCGGGCTATGTCTGAATATTAAAGAAAACAGACAACATTCATTGGTTAAGCAGGACTATAGCACTATGCTGAAACTCAGAAACTTAACGTGCATAGGTGGTTTCCTCTGGAAATATCTGACAAACAGTGATGTGTAAGGGACAGGGTACTAATAATAAAAGTCTCTGAATTGTAGAGATTACTTTTTCAGTCTTATAATGGTAACAGTGATATAAAGACCAAGCCAGGGAAAAGGCCTTGGCTTAGAAAACTAAAACTAAACAAATAAGCAAACAACAAACAAAAGCACCTGTGAGAAAGCTCAGGTGCCCACACTATTGAAAATAGGGAAGAATGGAGGTAACAGAGCATTACCAAAACTGAACCCAGGTGTGTCTCGGCTCAGTCTCTGATTGGATTCACACTGTATTCAACGGGAAAAGTGTGGGCTCTTCTCATAGCATGAGAGTCTCATCTGTGGCATCTAAAATTTTGCTATACCAAGGCACATCTGGAAGTCAATAAAATATTACTAGATTGTTTTATTTAAAAAGACCATAGAGGCTCAGCGCCTGTGGCTCAATCGGCTAAGGCGCCACCCATGTACACCTAAGGTGGCGGGTTCGAATCCCCAGCCTGGGCCTGCCAAACAACAATGATGGCTGTAACTAAAAAATAGCGCTCTACCCAGGGTGACAGCTTGAGGCTCTGTCTCAAAAAAAAAAAGACCATAGGAAAGCAGTTGATGATATATCTAATATTGATTCAGATAAAGAATTTTATTTGTATACTTACCTGGCAGGGGAGATACCATGATCACGAAGGTGGTTTTCCCAGGGCGAGGCTTATCCATTGCACTCCGGATGTGCTGACCCCTGCGATTTCCCCAAATGTGGGAAACTCGACTGCATAATTTGTGGTAGTGGG